>DWCF01006890.1:0-11603 GCA_018230265.1 Delias oraia | reverse complement strand
GCGGGTTGGTGATCGCAGAACATCTGCTGTACTCGAAAGGGCGCTGCTGCCCACCCTCCGATGAAGTGTCCTTTAGTCGCCTCTTACGACATCCCATTAGGAAGACTGGGACTGGTACTATTCTGATCCGGAAACCAATAAATAATAATTTGATTACCTACTAAATTATGTGCAGTCTAAGTGGTTAAGGTAATTCATTAATTTACATTCAAAGGACATAAGAATGGAGATACATTGACCTTGTCAAATGTAAATATATATTTTTGAGGAGTAAATATATTAATAAAATATTTGTGTGATTTACTAATTTCTGGAATTCATATTCTTAATAGGTACCTACCTACTCTATAAAACTAAACATTTATTCTATGATTTCTTATGAATTCCAAGAAAGAAACATTTAAAAAATGTTTCATTAAATGCAGAGAATATTTATTAAAATACCGCTCCATCTGATCCTATCAATTATTTATTCAATTTTATTAAATAAATTCTTTAAAATGATTTAGAACACAAAAAAAAGGTTTTTTTTAAATAATCCATTCCGAGGACAATTCACGGGTTTTGGCTAGTACAGACAATAAGTAAAAATGTCACCGTTAGTCCTAATAAGTTGAAAGTTAGGATGAAGACTTGACACATTACAGCTGGTTCACCTTGACACACGGTGAATGTCATATAGAGATGAACAATAAAAAAACTATAACTTGCTTCGCACCAAACTCGTGCTCGCCGACCATTCGCCAGTCGCGTGTTTCTGTACCAACGTTGTATACGGCACGGGAAGACGTCAACATTTAAATATATACCATATTTTCAAGTATATTTTGATCAATTTCACCTTAATAAAATAGTATTGTAGATAAAATTTTAATACATTCCTTAACACATGTTACAGCAATTAAAATATAAATAGAGAGAATAAAAGAACTATTTTACAACGTGCAAAGATTAAACGGAAGAAAACATAGATTTAAAAATAAAAGTCCCATCTAGTATTAAGTTTAAATTCTAATTAATTAATATTTTGTTTAGTTTTCCAATAAAAGGCGTAAGACTTATTTAAAATTTGAAATTTTCTCTTATTTTTTTGTATTTATGTTTAAAATAATATATAAAAAGCATTTATTAACTAATCAATAATTCACTACAATGGAATCGTGCACAAACAGATTTGACATTTAGCGATGATATTCACCTGTATTCGGAATGTTACGTGATTTATATATTTAATTGCCTTCCAGTCATTATGTGATATTAAAATTGTTTTAGTCTTTGTACTGTGTACTAGACAATTTCATTATCACCCGTGGGAGAGCCATGCTGAAGCATATGCTTACGCACTAATTGGGCCGGCTCGTCCGAAGTGATACTACGGGCTCATAGAATACTTAGCGTGAAACGGTACTTGTAATGAGTTTCACAGAGTGAGTGAGGTTATCGGAGGCCTTTAAAACTGCCGCTTAAGCCGGCGTAAAAATCCGGCAACAAAACTAATGCGCAGACTGTGGCGCGGTTGTTCATGGGCGGCGGTGTTCTCTTACCATACAAGAAACCCACCTGCTCCATTGTCCGTTATACCATATAAAAACTATTCAATTAAGTTGATTAATTGAGTTTAGGAGACGAATTAAGAATAAATAATTTTGAACAAGTGTTCACCAGTCAGCTCCAAAAGTGAATAGAAACCAAATCACTCGCGGAAATCACAAATATACAAGCTAGGCAATTTAAGGGTTTAACAAATGTCTAATAATATCAATTAAATAAATTCGATTTTTTAATTTGAATACGAATTAAAAAACTTGTTTAAAAGTATACTTTTAATTCGTAAAGTGCGACCAACGCTGTAATTTTTTGGCAATTCAGTGTCTACTATTCTCTATTCAGTCATCTTACGGTGAGATAAAATGTGAGCTGGTTTATCTTTTGTGGCACAAATCGGATTAAATAAATGTTTAAATACCGTTCACGTAATAATGTATAACGGATATGATGTTACATCTTGTTTTGAACATGCGTTACACGCTGTTGTGGAAAATCTAGAAACGGAGATTACAAATAGGGATATCTTATAAATTAATCAATAGATATTCATCTAGATGACACATCGGAGTTGGCCTTTTTATTGAAAACTACGACGTCACACACATCAGACATATAAATCCTTTTTGTTAGAAATTAAAAAGGAAGAAAGGAATAGTGCACATACACATTGCGTTTCTATGTATTATAAAGAAAACTACATTTAAAGCCGTTACTTCTAATCTTATAAATTAACAAATATGTGTAAAATATAAATTAATAATTGTTAAAATAATTATTTTTCAATAAAAAAATATAATTTGTCTAAAATGACAGAAAAATAAACGTATGACGAATAAGTTGGGTTGTCGTTAGATTAGATTCAGCTTTGTAGAGTATACCAAAGGCTTGCTTCCTTTGTGTCAGTCACGCGTTAGCATCAAAAATGGAACCACTAAATTATACTACTATTCAAAAGATTCCCTTTATATAGATACAAATAAAATATTAGCTCATACATTTATATAAAAACAAAAAATATAAACATATTTTTTTATAAAACTTTTTTTCATTGTATTTAGATATAACATAATTATCATTTCTCAAATGTTGATATAAAAGAACAAACTAGTAATAGCGCATCATTTTTCCTTTTATACATATAAATAAGCTTTTATTTACCTCTACAAATAATAATATAGAAGATTTCGAAAAGGTATCTCATGTTCTTTTGGTTTATTCTCACGAAGAGTTTTAACTAATAAGGCACACCTGCTGCTGTAATGCGAATAAATTCCACATACGTATAACGTTCTTGAGTCTTTTCTTCAGATATAAAACTTACTTATAACTGGCCATACAAAATGTCTTAAATATTCTGTCACTCTCTCACTAACGTACGTAACGGACCACGTTAATAAAACCTTATAAAGAAGTTAGAGTAAAATTATGTATATCACATCTAATCAATGATTTATTAGAAATGGCAATGTACGTATCGCAATAAATTTTAAGAATAATTGAGAATTAAAATAAATATTTTTACTGTCATCCATTACTTCCGATAATTACATCAGTGTAAGTCATCAGTCAAGTATCATATAAAATATTTTAATTTCAACAATTCAGACCTATTTCAGCGTCTATTTTATCTTAAAAATAATATTAGACGTCAATTTAATATAATAATATCTCAAAAATTTATATTCATTCGCAATTTTTATCATAATTTTGTTGGGTAAACTGTTTCAGGTATCCAGTTTGACTAACGACTTTCAAGAATATAATGCTAAAGGCATGATTGTAATAAAGAAATAGCTTCGTTAGAATATTTCAGTTTTATATTAAATTACTTCAAGGAATTATAAATTCTTAAGAATTGTTTTAATCAACGATTTAATACAGATCTGCAGACAGATAAAAGTAGTAGCAAAGATAAAAAAAGCATTCTGTAAGACTTGATTAAGATTTTATGTAAATTAAATTAAAAAAACAACCAATAAGATATAAAATATGTAGTAGTTAGTTAATATGTAATATAGGAAGTAAATTTTAAATATCTCTTCATAGTAGTGGAACAAGCGCCTAATAATGAACTCGGAGCAATAAATAACAAAGACAACACCTTGTTAGCTGCAAATAATTAACAACGGAAAAATAAAGCTGAGTGGAAGCTATGCTTTATATCTATTGCTTCCCCAGTGAGCTGTAACCATTAGTTACATGATGAGATAACCGGTTTTATTTAGATTAAATACTAGCTTTCTTATGGTAGACCCACCTGCTCCGTTGTCCGCTAGACAAAAATACGCTACCTAAATTGTAAGATAACACCACCGCCTATGGACCGCATCATAGTCTGCGCATTGGTTGTGTTTCCGGCATTTTACGCTCCGATATCCTCATTTATTCAACGAAGTAGCATTTCAAATACAACTACCAATTCACGCTGAGCTCTCTGTGAGCCCATGGTACTACTTTAGGATATGCTTCAGCATGGCCTTCCCACAGGTGAAAAATGAAAAGCTTATTTTAAAAGTTTATTTTAAACTGATTTGCGTATACAAAGTCCAATCAGAGAGAAAAGATGCCGTGGACAGCGGCTAGTCAACCAAACCCTTTGAATTGCCCTAATCCTGAGGGAACTACGGCCAGACATGTTAACTGCTCTGCATTTGTTATTCTGATGCGTCTTTCATTTTTATAAAAATTCTAATACTATACTAAGAACTAATACTACTGCGTATTTCTAAAATATAAATGTATTCATTCAAAATCTATACAATAATTTTTATTTAACATATGACATAACAGACAATTATATTGGCGTATTGTATCAGTTGGAAATTGTCTTGCTATATTTACCTACGTAACAAATTACCTTAGTGAATACCTGCAAAACTGTACTAACATTAAGCTTTTGTTGTTTTTATACGATAACCGTGTACCATACAAATAAATTCTACTAAGTGTCTCGAAAAGGGGCAGTATTAATAACGGTGCAGATAGTATTATTTATCGTACAGGTATTTGGAAATTCGCCAGTAGATAACACAAGAATCTGTATTTTAGCCTCGTAAATTTAACGTAATTTCGAAAAAAGGGACAATTTTACGTGCGATCCCCTCGCTTAATAGCGTAACGTCTAGGCAACTATAGACGATATTCATACATATTTTTATAGTTATTTATAGAGATTAACATAGTTAAGAAGTAGAGCAAGTTATTGATGCCCTTATCTTTTAAAGTATATTAAGTTTGTTCCACTCCAATTCATTTCACAGTACTTAAAAACTATCTCAGCGAATGTGATATATTAAATAGGTATAACTGAAAATAAAAATAACTTAAAAAAAATATTTTTACTGTTCCAATTCTTTTTTGAAAAAATGTTTATGTATTTTTAAAATATTATACACTAATAAGACAAAAAATTATGAATAATAAACTGCTTATTTTTAAGAAAAGATGTGTTGCTGTCAGTTGTCTTCGCCATTCCTTCCTTAGGTATTTCTCTTATGGTTTTAAAGTCCAAATTTGACGTTTAAAAAGTGGTATTTTGTATCTTATGTTGAATAAAAATATTTTGACATTGAGACTAATTTAATACTATTACTAATAATAAAAATCTGGTAATAAACAATATCTTAGGAAAATTGTATTAATTTTATTCACTAAAGTTGAATTTAAATAGGTGGAGCCATTTCCGAGTTAAATTCAATTGAAAGATTTAGTCCAAAATATAAGAAGTGTATAAATTGTTTGAAATTTCAAAACAAATGTTGGCTTGAAACCGATAGAAAACAAAGGGGCTGGGATGTTAAAGATTTATAGGAACACTTGGCATATTGCTGTGTGTTCTTACAAGGTGAACTAACCGCCCACCCATTATTGAACACACGCTGAAGAAATTTGGACGAGTTCTTCGAACGAAGAACACTTATAGAATTGAGATAAAATGTAGATCTACATCATTCACAAAGTGCCTTACCTCTCTAGAATATATGATCAGTTCAACATCAAAGCACAAGAAAAATTTCGTTCTCCAATTTTTTTATCAGTAAGTAATGTGTTATGGAAATTTGTAGACAATATAGAAATATAGATACGATAATTGGTAAGACATTCGATACTGAAAAAGATACAATACATGACTTTGCTATGTTGATTGAAAAAATAAGTAGTTGACGCCTTACAAAAAATTCGTAGCTTAATGTCTTCATGTATATGTTGGAATGAGTCAGGTAGTCTAGATTATGTCTCAGTCGAGTCGCGCGCCGACTTTATTTATTGTTCTACACGTGAACACAATTTAGATAAACTTTTCGTGCAAAACAATTTATTGTCTCTGATCTCTTTGTTTACAATTCTTCGATTGACCTCATTTTAAGATATTTAGGCTCTACAGGACTTAAGTTTGATATACATCGAATAGAAGTGTTTCAAATTATTTTTATTAATGTTTGCAAATACGTAGATGTATCATAATTAAAATAGTAGTATAACCATTATAAGGCACTAAACAGAATACAATATTATGTTGAAGCTAAGGCTCTAAACACTCTTTCATTCTCTTAAAAGCCTGAAATATCCAAACACTTACCTCAAACAAAGGTGCTACCCTTTCCTAAAATCGTGCAAAGCAAAGTGTTCACAAGTATAAACGCTTTGATTGTAATGCGTCGTGGTCCGGAAGTGCCATTTCCTCACTCCACCTGGCGTCCAGACGACTTCCGGTACACCCTTGACCGCTGGAAAACCAGCTGCGAATTGTGGTTGAAAAAGTTGTATTTCAAATTTTAAAATGGCATTCCTTTGATGTGAAATATTTTATTTTATTCTATCCTCGTCCCCCTGTTTGATTATTTTTTAAATAAGTATCAGTAAAAACGTTGCAATCATTATGTATATATATTTGATATAAAATGCATGATATAAGCATAAAATATAGATTTATGATGTAAAATATATGAAATATATGTAAAGTTATAAGGACTAAACTTTATACTTTTAATTAAACTTATGTTTAAACATTTTTATGTTAAAAATTACATTTGTATTTGAAGTCTTATGGTTAATCTTATAGTAGTTCCATTAAATCAAAATATGTATATTAAATATTGTATTCAACTAAAAACGCAAATGTAATTGAGTTGTGAAAATAATCCATAACAAATTTAAAACAAAGCAATGTTTTAAAAATTACATGAAATGAACTCGGATAATGCATAGGTAAGCAACGAAACTTTGCAATATAAAAATCATGGAATCTCACAAACTTTGAGGATCGAATAAAGAATTCATTAAAACTGAACAACTTTGCCCCAGGTACCGAGAGGGATGCTCTCATTTTATACATAAATTAAAAATGTTTCATTTAACATTGAATACTAAAGCGTAATTTTGACTCGCTAAGAATTTTCAAGGAAACATAGAAACTGTTCTGTAATTAAGATCGTTTGATCATATGTTATATGTGTAAATTTGATATTTGTATATCAAATTTAACACATTTGATATGTATTTACATTGTTTCGCATTAGATTAGTTTAAATAATATTACGCAACTAAGATTTTAACGATCTCTAATCATCATCATCATCATTTCAGCCGTAAGACGTCTACTGCTGGACCACATCCACAGCCTACCTCCATGAATACCTGTCGGAGGCGACCTGCATCCAACGTCTGCCGGTGACCTTTATAAGGTCGACTGTCCACCTTGTGGGTGTCAATCGATTTCTTATAGTAATAAAATATTATAACATCCAATTAAGATAATAAAAATGTGATGTATAGGCAGAGAGGAAATATATAGTTATAAACCATATTTTGCGGTGTATATTTTTAAAGGCGCAAATTATTGTAAAATTAAATAGTTATTTTTTAATTAGTAAGATGTTAACAACATTAATTACATAGAGATACATTTAGAAAAAAGAAGGAAAAATCAAAAAGTGAATCGGACAGTGTTTGTGAGAGCGTATGAAGGCATAGGGCACATCTAATAGATTCATGGAGCAATCTGAGCACCGGCTGGTGCATCTACCTTTGTTTCATATCCCGATGCTGCTCATATATTTTCTCTAACGTTCACGCTCCTAACTATGGAGTCGGATCTTCATAAATAAATCAATAAAATAAAATCAATAATATTATACGTTTATAAAATATATTATTGTGCCTTTCTTATGACTGTGATATGTAGACTACATATGTATATCAATAATCTCTGTAGTTATATCGTTTGTTCGATCGTGGGGAAAACAAAGTTAATCATGAAAATTTTTTCTTAAACATACAGAAAAAGTTTATTTATTGGGTTAGGAGGTCCCTTCACATATATGATTCTAATTAAGTTGTATTTTATTGTGTATATTTTTCGTTTCCCAAAAAAAAGAGATAAGATTACAAAGATCTATCTCCATGTAGACAACCGTTCGTTATTAGGTATGATCGGGCCACGAACAGTGGATTTCAATAAAAGCCTCGACCTTTTGTTACGTGTTACCAATATTTGAGCTCGACTCGCTCGCCAATATTAAAAGATTCATTTCAGATCACTTCGTTCATCATTCGCGATCCCTCTAACTAATATCGGAATTCAAACCTTTTTTGAAGGAAAAAAGTGGATTTTGGTTTTAACACGTGTTTTAATGAAAAATTATTATAGAAAGATAAGGAACAGCGAAATAAAATTGAGAAAAACAACCTCAATTTAAATTATGTATCTACTAAATTCATTAATAATAACTATTACTTTTCGAAATTTTAAATTACAATACCAATAATATATCGCATGAAGGTGGAAATTTTAAAAATAATATAGCCATTTCCTAGTTGTTTAAATAAAAAATTACAGGCAATAGCTCAACGCCGTGCGCGTTTTCCTTTAAAGACTTTAGTATTAAAATGTAGCGCTGTTAATGTCATAGATTTTTTAATGAAATATTTTCTTTAATCCTACAACTCTATAGATTTATTTTATATTCAAACGTCTAATTTCGTTTATAAGTGTGGTGCCCCGACTTACCTAGAAATGTCTCTTCTTCCCCTATATGTATAATAAATATTAGGATAATTTTTCTTTACAATACAAGCCTTCTATTCAGACATAAATTTAACATTAATGGATAAAACCCACGTCCTAATGAAACTCGTGTCTATGACTTTCATACGGAATAGGAAAATGTGCGGTTTAGAATGTAGACAACTAGTTCACATAAACAAGTAAAATTAAACATCGCCATAAAACATGGAGACTGCACGAAAATGCAAATGCAATGGTCACAATAATTTCCGCTAGTCGCGACACGCATACAACTCTGCTTTCAGAAATTAATTCACTCGAAACGCGTGTAACTACATTTTATTCATATCATATAGTTTAATGACATATCAGCGAATAAGACTCATTTGGAATTATTTATATTTCACATTTAAACCTGTAAATATTTTTATAAAATAAAAAAAAATATGTTGTTAATTCTAAAATCTTGATTGAATCTACACTATATGTACAGTAAGAGAAGTTAAATTGTATATTGAAAAAAAAATGACGAACACTATTTTAAAAACCTGAAAATATAGCTTTATTATGAGTTTAATGGAACTTGTATAATCAATCGGTTTAATTACAGTATTTAAAAAAAAAATGTGTCAGCCAAAACGAATAACATTCTATACATGTCAATAAAATCAACGTAACATTCCTTATAATTCTCTGAAAGTTTGAAACAAATCCATTCAGTTGAGTATCAACGGAATTATACCGTTTACAGGAGCCGATACTGCGACCTCCATTACTCATCCCGATGTATTAATGACAGCCAGCTTGCCTGACTTACCTTTTTCGTATTAGTGTTAGGCGTATGTCATAGCATATGGCGTTTTAATACTCATGAGTTATGATTCTACTTTTTACATATTTCTTCGAGATAATAACTCGTAGAGACTGGGAAAGGAGATACTTAATAAATAATAATTTAAATTATTTAATTTAGCATGACGCAAAAAGTAAGCTACGTTCTTTTCAATAATATTTTATCATTTGATAATGAAATTATAATAATTATTGTAACTTGAGATAAAGATCGCTTAAGTTTGATAATTTTACCAAAAGGATATTAAGAAAGTTATTTTCAATTTACAACCTTAATGCAATATGTATAAGAGACTTATTTCGCAACAACCTATTTCAACGGAGCACTAAGCAGGTTGAGCGGCTCACGTTACAATTTTTCTTTGTCACAAAGAGACGGATTTGGGCAGAATTAATTTACTGGGGAAATTTTATTAAGTGGTTTTTAAGGTATGTATGTGAGTGGTCGATTAGGTTGGGGGATAAATGTTCTTGACGTACACCTTCCTAATGTGTCTTCATTACTGTGGAATAATGTTTCGCAGGCAAACGAATAGTACTAGAGAGTTAAATATCTGAAAATGATTTTTTTTTATTCTAAAGCAGACAATGGTGGGTTTCCTATATGTTAAGAACACCGCCGCCCATGAACAACCGCGCCATAATCTGCACATTGGTTGTGTTGCCGGTGGTTGTGTTGCCATTGGTTGTGTTCTGTGAGCCCGTGGTATCACTTCGGACTAGCCGGCCCAATTAGTACGTCAGCATATGCTTCGACATAGCTCTCCCACGGAAGCGACATTTTTAATACATTCACCAGGCCAGTGTCAAACCCCTCCAGAGACCGAATAAATTATAACTTAAATTCTAATTGTCCGGATCGGGATTCGAACCCGATACCTCTCGCTTCATGGTACACTTTTATAACCATTAAGGCTCTCAAAATTATAGTTTTGTAAATTTTTAAAATTAAATAACAATTAAATATTATTGAATTTCTATTTAGAACTTCCTTATAAGCGGAAATAATATTATATTAAATTATGTTATATTATATATATAAAAATATTAATTATTGCACTGTAATAAAAAAATTGTACAAGACCTGTGGACATAAATATGTTAATGTCAATCAAATATTGTCGCTAAGCAAGTCATATTTCCAATAATATTCTAATCTAGATGTTTTCAAGGAAGCTTATGACAATAAAAATAATATCTCGTTAGCGCAGGTAGGGGATAGAATATACAATTGTTTACTTCCCTTCGCGGACGGAATCTTAAAGTCCGCAAATTGTAAATAGTAGCTGTTTCTTAATTAGACCCCCTCGCGTAACTTAGTTAGGATACAGTTAGGAATACTTTGTTTTTATTAATTGCTATTTGTTTTGCAATCTTGTTGAAAGAGGTTTCTGTCACGTACTTAATAATTTAATCTCATCTCTCAGCAATATTAAAAAAAATACTTGGAAAATAAAAAACAATTTTTTCATATTTTGTAGGAAAATAAGTGAATATATTTTTATGAAGTAGTGGACAACGGTGCAGATGGGTCTCCTATCTATCTCGTATATAGTAAGAGAACTCCGACGGCCATGGACAATGCGCGCATTGGTTGTGGCGCCGGTTTGTTTACGCCACTTACGCAGCATTTTTATGGGCCTCCGATATCCTTACTTAATCAGCAAAACATAGTAGAAGTACCGTTTCAGGTACACCTACCATTTCACACTGAGTATTCTGTGAGCCCGTGGTATCACTTCGGATGAGTAGGTCCAATTAGTGCGTGAGCACATATATTCACAATTTTATTCATATGCCGTTACAGAAAGAAGCTAGGCAATATCTATACATACCAATCAATAAGCAATATCTCAAACAAACACTGTGTTTGTTTTGTTTGAGATTTTGTTCAGTGCGATAAAAATCAGTAAAATTAAATAGATAAAAAAAATTTAACATCTTAAAGAAAAAATGAATTCGTTTTAAGAGAAACGTTCTAAGCTACAAGATCTAGTAAAGTTTCCTCAAAATAGAATATCTTCCGATAACCTATCGCATTGGTCTAAATGTCCTCCAACATTATCGTCATGAAAGTTCTGCTTAGAAACGGGACACGAAGCGAGTTAAGCCTGCAGGTGAGCCCGTACGAGATTAAGGGATCAAGGCGGATCGATCTATCTTGATGATGTATTATTTAGTTTATTTTCATCGACAC
>DWCF01006889.1:0-11606 GCA_018230265.1 Delias oraia | reverse complement strand
CATAAAAGACCAACCAGATTTAGAAATGTCTAAAGATTTGATGAGAAATTGCAAAAATCACTGCCAAAAAAGCTGCGATGGGCGAGCCTTGCCGGCTTAGTCTTGTTCCTGCCCAAGTCCTACCCGGTCAGTCTTGCTCTTGCTAAAATTAGGCGGACTTGGTCTGGCCTTGGGCAACACTATCAGTAGCTATACTCAAGCTGAACCTATAAAACATACAACGCATCCAGAAAAAGCTGGTGGTGTCCATGGGCGGAGGACGAAGTACATTACGTGAGCCTCCTTCTAGTTTGCCTCTGTTTTCATAAAAAGTCCTCCCATTTCACCACCTACTGAATTCTATTATAAACCCTCAGCAATCCTTATCATTACCCACTACCTTTGTGGTCAGAAAGCATATATCTTACTCCAGTGGTTTAATAAGTCTGCCATGAAGCGAGAGGTGTCGGGTTCGAATCCCGGTCCGGCTAGTTAAAATTAATTCGGTCTCTGGTAGGGCTTGACAGAGGCCGGGCGAGTGTCTTAATACTGTCGCACCCGACAGAGCCACGCTGACGCACTAATTAGGGCGGGTCGTCGGAAATGATACCACGGGCTCACAGCTTCAAATACTTGTACTGTGTTTTGCCGTGTGAGTGAGGATAAACGGTCCCTGTAAATGTGGCCGAAGCGACGTAAAAGGCCAGCAACACAGCATGCGCGGAGTGTGGCACGGTTGATGATGGGCGGCGGCTCTTACCATATAGGAGACCCATCTGCTCCGTTGTCAACTATACCATACAAAAGGGGGAATAAACTCAGATCATTCCCGAATCTGCTAGGAGCGTATAACTTAATGACGTCATTATAAAAAGCCGGCAACCCAGCAAGCGCCATGGTATCTCACCCTTAGCAGAGCTATGCTGAAGCATATGCTGACGCATTAATTGGGCCTATAGGGATATCGGGCTCACAGAATATTCAGCTTGAAACGATACTTGTACTGTGTTTGGTATAGTGAGTGAGGATATCGGAGGCCCTTAGAAATGCCGCTTAAGTGGCGTAAAAAGCCTGCAACACAGCATGCGCGGACTGTGGCGCGCGCTCATGTTGTCCATGGTGGAACTGCTGCGTTGTGCGCGATAGCATAAAAAAGCTCACCGATTTATTCCATGCAGCTTGTAATAAAGCCCACAGGCATTGCACACTGGCTCGCCATCATTGTTGCGTCGCCATAAAGTCGTGTTGCGAGAGCCGCAATTGGTGCAGCACTGGCCGTGACGACGGGCAGCCGACTGGAAGAAGAATTGCTTGGTAACAGGTGGAACACGTATGGCTGCCTGGGAAGAGCTAGGTTGCTCTTGGATACAATGAGAGAGTCATTCCCAACCTGTGGTCCACGGACCCCCGGGATTCTGCGAGTATGTGTATGAGGGTCTGTGTCGTCTCTGGTCCATACATAAATACTAATAACTGAAATAAATCCCCAATCTGTTTTTTACTGTCTATCAAGGGGTCCGTGAAAACTTTCCTTAATTCCAAGGGGTCCGGGGCTGAAAAAGTTTGGGGATCGCTAGCCTAGTGTCAAAGTGTAAGCTAAACCATCACCGAGCATCGCCAACCAACGACAGTTACACATACATTTTAATATATATATTTGTTTTACACTCCATCAAAATGGATTCATAATATATAGATAGCTGTATAATAATCTAGCTATCTTACAATACAGCAACTGAATTGGCTATATAATATAAACCCAGAATGTTTACGGATACTCTCGTGAAAAGATCAATGAAAAGTCATGAACAAGAAATCGTAGCAGAAGAAGCTATAAATAAACTCTAAGCCATTGTATGCATGTGATTGCGTTAAGTAGCGATAGTGCAGTGGTTGCGTGACTGTCGCTGCGCTGGGGTGTGAGGTGCTAGGGCAGGGAGGGCAGAGGGCCGAGGGAGCGGCAGCGTGTACACTAGTGGGGCCTTGGGCCACGGGGCGTGAAGCGGGAACGCATGCGGGGCGCCCACCACGAGCTCCTACCAATCCTCTCACTACGACTCTACTTACTTTACTTTAATACAAATTCATTGGCGTTTTCTACTTGGATACCAAGAGCTCTGAAGAAACAGAGCATTGGGAGAAATTGAAGCCTACTTTACTGTTTTGTGCGGTGTGTAACTTTCTCGTCAAAGTCAACTTAAAAAGAACTCAAACTCTGTAATTTTGTTTCAAAAAACGATTGAAAACCGCTTGGAAAGGCAATTTTTAACTAAAACATCATTGATTCTATAACTTTTGACGCATTGCTGTCTGTAATTTCTGCCATATCATTGCGTGTACAATTACTGATACATAAGGGAACATACAGAGCTCAAGACATCTCTCCCGACGCGTCACAGCAGCCCCGATAGGCTTTCGCGCCCCACCCCCTCCCCGTACCCACCCCGCCGCGCCAGCCTACACGCCGCCGACTCACCTTCTTGACGCCCCTGGCCACTCCCTCGCCCATCCAGCGCTGCACGCCGCCGTCCTTGTAGAAGCGCGTGAGCAGCTCCGCGTCGGCACCTGCACAGAGGGGCGGTGTTGAGTGGGGGCACACTCACCAGGCGCTTGCTCGGCCGGACGAGCGGGCGGTTCACACCGTTAATCTTGTGGTAGAGGCCGCACGCGTTGCACAGGTAGTGGCCGGTGGCGTCGCGGCGCCACAGCGGCGTGTTGTTCGCGCCGCAGTTGACGCACTCGCGCCCTTCCTCAGCCGGCTCGCAGCCATCTGTCCCAACACGGATCAGCCATCACCACCACCGCACCACCAGCCCACCGCCGCAGTAACGCTTTCTCCGAGTTCGCGGGCAAACGAGCAGGAGGCTCAGCTAGGGTGAGCGCTCTTCCGCCCCTACTGCTGCTGCTCTTTAGAGACACAGCTGTGCACGTCTCGCTTTATCACGAGTGAGAGGCAGGCAGCAGGAGGCTCAGCTAGGGGGAGCGGTTCTGCCATAGACAACTAGTTTTGCCCAAATGCAAGACCGCCTAATTTTGGCAAGAACAAGACGAAGCCTGCGAGACTCGCGCGTCTTGCAGCTGCTTTTTTGGCAGTGATTTTTGGAATTTCTCATTAAATCACTAGACATTTATAAATCTGGTTGGTCTTTACTAAGGCTGTGCTAATTCAAGCTCAAAATGTTCCTATTCTGATGAGTTTTTCTAAGATATAAAGTAAACTTTAATAAATATGAATAGTCTAATAGGTAATCGCAACTTGCAAGACTCTTGCTGCAAGACCAACACCAAGACTGGGAGCGCAATAGCAAGACCAAGACCAATGGCAGATGTATTGGCGCAAGACCCAGACTAAGCTAAGTATTGCATTTAGGCAACACTATAGACAACCCCGGCCTTTTTCAGATAGGTAAGCTCCTTGAAGGTCCAAAATTCGTTCTGTTTTGGAAGTATCAATTCAAACATTGTGGCAATAATCTAATCAATGTGTTATAAAGGGAGAAATAATAGCGTTAAAGCAGAGTAAAAGCCGGCAAAACAGCAAGCGCGGATTGTGGCGCGGTTGTCCATGGGCGGACCACTCATGATAAAGCCCCGCCTGCTATACCATAAAAACAGAGAACTTAGTCTAGGGGTTGCCATGGCAACTGTGACCAACCTGATTCCCATATCAAGTAATAATTATATTTATTTCCCATTTTCACCGATTTTCCTTATAATATTAGCATTTAGAAATGAAGCGAGACGTATCGGGTTCGAATGCCGGTACGGACAATTATAATTCATAATTTTTTCGAACTCTGGATGGGCTTGGCAGCAGCCGCCCGAGTGTCTTAATACTGTCGCACCCGTGGGAGAGCCATGCTGATATGCTGACGTATCGCATAACCCAAGTGATACCATGGGCTCGCAAATACTCAGCGTGAAACGGTACTTGTGCGAAACATCGCAGAGTGGAGGATATCGGAGGCCCGTGGTATCACTTTGTTTCGTTGTTTTCTTCTGGTCTATAATGTGGCTTATTGTTACCTTTTTTTAATGAGATGTAATTTATTTTTGATTTTTCATTGCATTTTGATGCCGTCTCAGTTATTTATCCAAAAAATTGTTGTAAATAAACAAACAAAGATATATTTGATTCATGTGTATTATAAACTCCGATATCACTGTTATCTGTGGTCAAAACTTCCGTATGGGTTTTCATACAAGCTTATCTGACATTATCCTCACTAAATATATATTTAATATATATATTATTTATTCCGTGTGGTTACCGGATCAGAATAGTACCCCTCCCAGTCTTCATGGGATGTCGTACGAGGCGACTAAAGGACACTTCACCGGAGGGTGGGCAGTACCCTTCCGAGTACAGCGAGCGCCAAGCGTGGTGATTAAGACAAGACACCCCCAAGGCCGATGTCCAGCCGTGGACTTGACACGCTGATGATCATGATGATATTATATATGTCTGTACATGATATAAACCAATCTGACGCTACACCATGGAATTGAGGCGATCGTTCCAGGAATATTAGTGTTGCACAAATGCAAGACCAGACTTAGCCAGTCTTGGTCTTGATCTTGCAACAGTAGACATGGTCTTGGTCGTGCGCTCCAAGTCTTGGTCTTGGTCTTGCATTTGGGCAACACTAATAGTATAGTATTTACATCGTATTTTGTTCTATATTTTGATATATTCCGTATTAGCAGGCTGATGTGGCAACGCGCAGGCCACGTCGCACGTAGAGCGGATGGCCGATGGGGCCTAAAAGTGTTAGAGTGGAGACCACGGACCGGCACGCGCAGCGTGGGACGTCCACCCACAAGGTGCAAGGGTCGCCGGAGGACGCTGAATGCAGGTCGCCTCCGACAGGTATTCATGGCGGTCCAAGAGGCCGGACGTCTTACGGTTGAAATGATGATAGCATTCCGTAAGAGCATGTATCACTTTGGACGAGTCGGCCCAATTAGTGCGTTAGCATATGCTTCAGCATGGCTGTAGGGGTGTAGGTACCTACAAGACATGAGGCAGTCTAGTGCTGAGTAGAAGAATCTTTTCTTCAGGAATGGCATCTCACTGTTGACTAGAAGAACGTATATACCATTCTGACCAAGAGCTAAAACCCAATTCAAACAAAATCCCTTGCTGGACTGATGCGTTGCCGGCCTTTTTGGGGTAGCTACGTTCTCATGAAGATCTAGGGAACGCGTGATGACTTTTAATCAGTGCGAATACTTACAGCGTAAGGAAAATATATTAATCGCATATGGAAACCGCAATTTCATGAATTTATCAAGAACTTGACGCATTGCCAACAACGACTGATAAACCACAAACTAAATGAATCACAGATATTTCCCTAAATGTCTCGGAGCTGGACTGATGAAATGCGGGTATTGGGTGTTTACTACGTGTCTACAGTCGCACCCGTGTGAGAGCCATGCTGAAGCAAGTTTGTTCTGGTAGGTATAGCAGGTAACGTACCGGAAAACAGAGTGGAACGTCCCGCCACGCGATACAAAGACGAACTTGTAAAGGTCGCGGGCAACCGCTGGATCCAGATCGCAATAGGTATTTGGGGGAGGCCTATGTCCAGCAGTGGATTAAATAGGCTGATGGTAGCAGACAACCGAGCAGGTCTCCTATATGGAAGAGAAGACCACACTCTGCGCTTGCTCTGTTGCCGCTATTCACAAAAGCTATTCACGCCGCTTAAGCTGCATTTTTAAGGGTATATCCTCACTCAGCATCCTCAATCAGTACAAGAGTACAAGTACCATCTCACCCTGAGTATACCAATTCGGACGAGCGGGCCACACATCGATCTATACAATATATTTATATTCTAATGAAAATAACAATCATCTTATCATATCCCAAACATTTCATAGTGATATCCCAATACCGCATCGGAAACATAAAAGTAAAAAAAAATTTTTTTTACGACTATCGGAGCCGATAAAAGTAAGCTAAGTGCCCATGATCGTAAATTACAAATTAATCTGTTTAAAACTGGTCAGAAAGATACATTTTCCGATATATTTTAGAAAAATTCTTTTAGTGTGGAATTTTTTCCCTAAATATCACGTTTTAAGATTTATAAGTACTGAAAGAAAATTAAGGAATTACTGTTTTAATGGCATAGGAGATAACTCCTAAATCGTAAGATAACAGCGCCGCCCATGGGCAACAGCGACACAATACGCTTGCTGTGTTGGCTGCTTGTCTACGCCGCTTCAGCGGTGTTAATTCAAAGGCGATACCCTTATTCACTCAGCGAAACCCAATCTTGGCGCTGATATTTTGAGAAACCATGGTCACTTCGGACGAGCCGGATCAATTATTGCGTCATATGCTTCAGCATGGCTCTCCCATGAGTGAAAATACTGTACTAACTGCTAACTTAAGAAGCCGTCAACACCAAGGCTTCGCTATATAATGAAACATGCCGTGACAATAAAAGTGGTAATACCATAGGCAGGAGGTCGCTGCAGCGCATCGTAGGGAGGGCACCAGCCGCCCATCACCATGTTCTGTCCGTAGAGACCGCCGCCCACGGCTCCTACGCCGCCCACACCGCCCACGCCGCTCACGCCGCCCACACTGCCACCACCTGCCAAACAATTACATTGAATAAAATAGGGTAACAGGTTCTAATATATTACAATCATATATATCGTAATTTTCACCCGCGGCAGAGCCATGCTGAAGCATATGGCGCACTAGTTGAGCCGGCTCGTCTGATGTGATATCGGCCTCACAGAATACTCAACGTGAAACGGTACTTATATTGTTTCGCTGAGTGTGTATATCAGAGGCCCTTAAAATGTCGCTTGAGTGGCTTAAAAAGCCGGCAACACAAGCAATGCGCAGACTGTGGCGTGGTTGATGGGCGGCGGTTTTCTCTTACCATATAGCCGACCCACCTGCTCCGTTGTCCGCTACTCCAAAAAAATATAGAACCTTTTGTTAGATTTTAATATTTTTGCGAAATAAAGCATTTTCTATGGTCATCCTAAACACTTTTTTTCCATTGAATAAGATAAGT
The DNA here is from genome assembly GCA_018230265.1 of Delias oraia. Lineage (NCBI taxonomy): Eukaryota > Metazoa > Arthropoda > Insecta > Lepidoptera > Pieridae > Delias > Delias oraia. The sequence goes on along the minus strand of DWCF01006889.1, from coordinate 4,581 downwards.
ATTTCTGTAATTATAACGCTTTTTTCTAAATTCAAGCACTTTTTCGCTAAATAAAAGCATTTTTATTGCTGAACGGAGCAATTTCTTATATAAATGAGATTATTTTGTTAAGAGTACACCCATTTGTCAGTGAAAGCACTTGTCAAATATTACACCTTTTTCTGTCGAAGAAAGCACAAACCTGCCAGCTTCACCAGACTCTGTAGCAACCGCTCAGCAAAAGGCAACGCCATGACAGCACCAGCCCGGGCCGAGAGCACAGCACGACTGACCCGCCCACGACCTATCGCCGCTGACTCACCGCATGGCCAATGCTTGGCCGATATTGCCGCATCAGCTAGGCATCTCTTACGAAATATTTTATTTACCACTAGTGGACCCGACGACGGCCGGCGTATGTCACATTTATATCAAACAGAAGAGCACGGGTGCGTTGCTGGCCGTTTAGTGATAGAATTTCCATGGGCAGCGGTGATCCCTTACCAAATAAAACACCCAGCTTGTCTGGAGAAAACAAGAAACTAATCCCAATAAATTATATCGCTTAACATAAAAAGCCGACAACACCAAACCCAGATGTCCATGGGCGTGCCACCGGCTAATATTGAGAGGTACCAGCCGCACAGAAACTATTACTGTATTTCGCGGATTGAGTTGAACCCACAAGTTATTCTGAAGTGGCGTAAAAAGCCGCCAACACAAACGTTGTTATCATTGTAGCTTCGTCTGCTTGAATATAATTATCCTGAGAGGATAATAAGTCAGCGAATTCACATCAATAAGTGACTCAATCTGTGGTTCCTATGACGCACGAGATAAAAATCGTCAGAGCTAAAAGTGCGTCGCGGCTGGACGAACCATGCTCAAGCAGAATAGGTCGTGGGTTCGTCGTTCGCGGTGTCAATCGTGGACGTACGGCGAACCTACAACGAGCACTTATCTCAAACGAGGCGAACCCTTTGGGTTCGTCAAGAGACCTACAACTGGCGAAATGTTCGAAGCGCGCTCGTTCGAGGTTCGTAAATCGGTCCACGCTAGACGAATTGTGTTAGGTTCGTGCTCGGTTCGTCTAGCGTACACCCGCTTTAATGGTATTAATTATTACCACTATTATGGTAAGAGATCACCGCCCGTGGACAAGCAAACCGCAATTTTTATGTATTTTTTATCCTATAGCGAACAACGAAGCAGTTGGGTCTCCTGTTTGGTAAGAGAACACAACCGCCCATGGACAACCGCGCCACAGTCCGGGCGAAACAAGTACCGTTTCACGCTGAGTATTTGTGTGGCCGTTCTATCACGTAAAAGCCGGCTCAATTAGTGCGTCAGCATATGCTTCAGCATGGCTCTCGCACGGGTGAATATTACGACCTTATTGTGTTAATATTAAAGGTTTAATTAGAATCAAAAGATAGACAAGCACTATCTTTGAATCTTACTTGTAATAGTTACTTCAGTTCTTAGTTAGCTAAGCGATATCGGGTTCGAATCCCGGTCCGAACCTAAAAACTACAATATATTTTCAACGGATCTCCCACAGGTGCGGCATTATTAAGACGCTCTCTCGGCCACTGTCAAACCCTAACAAACCGAATAAATTATAAATTAAATTATAACCGTTCGAACCGGGATTCGAACCCGATACCTTTGTATTAAAAACGTATTTCTACTGGTGGGAGAACCATGCTGAAGCATATGCGGACGCACTGATTGGGTCAACTAGTTGGAAGTAATAGCGCAGACTCACAGAATACTCAGCGCGAAAAGGTTGTACTTGAAATGGCGCTTTTTCGCTGATTAATGAGGATTTACGGCCCTTAAAAATTGAGCTTAAGCGGCGTAGAAGCCGGGGCCAATGCGCGGTTGGTGCTGGGCTGCGGTGTTCCCTACCATCAAAAAGCCTTTTCCAAGAATATCAATCTAGCAAGTAGTTACATACCATAGGTGTCGTGGTGCGAGGCGTGGTGGTGCCAGCTCTGGTGGGGCGCGAAGTGGGCAGCGTAGTGCTGCAAGCGGCCGTTGTAGCCGATGCCGTAGCCTTCTCCGCAGTCACCACCATACGACCCACCGCCACCACTGCCGCCGAACATGGCTGGAGCGCTAATGCATCTGCAAGAGGTACGTCTCATTAAACGCCGACCTATTAGTCCTTCCGGATGACGCCACATAGCGGACAACAGAGCTCGTGGCTCTCCTATATCATCATCATCAATCCATCAAGTCCACAGCTGGACATAGGCCTCCCCCAAGGACACCCACCTACAACGATCTACAGCTATCTGGATCTAGCGGTTACCGGCGACCTTCGAATCACACAACAAGCGACAGTTCAAGGGGTTTTTATGGATACGGAGGCAAACAAGGCTCACCTAGGCTAAGCGTCTTCCGCCCAGGGCACACGTAGCCCTTGCAGGGAGATGCGTTGCCAGCCTTCGAGGAATAGGTTGTACAAACCATTTCCAGTTGAAATTGTGAAGCATTTTGTCATATAATCTCTGTCGACATATTTCGATAATTCTTTGTGAATAATAATATTTGATAATTCAATGATTTGTTAAGTAAGTCAGTGTGGCAATTGTCTGTATGGAATTGTCAACTTTACCGCATACAGATAAGGTTCACAATAGTCTGTATGTCAGTACGTGTTTTATCTCCCATACGTTATCACCGCATTGTTTAATCCTAACACAATTTATTCGTAATGTATAATTGTTTAATTTTGATTCATCACATACCGGCTTTACTTGTATAATGGCATCGGAGCAGTGGTTTAAAAAAACACGAAGCGAGGACGTATCGCTTGATACTCGGATATCGGAAGCCCATGGGCGTTGATCTCTAACCGTAAGAGAGCCACGTGTCCGCTATACAATCTTATTGTTAGAACAAGTGTCTTATCAGAATTTAAATGAACTTTGATGTTTATCTAATAAAGTTTCTTATCAATATTAAAGAATGCAAGTGATCATTTGATCATTTAAACCTCACTTATAAATGTTGATTAACTGAACTCATCATCATCATTTCAGCCGTAAGACGTCCACTGCTGGACATAGGCGTCTCCTTTAACAACACTCAAACTGAACTCAAATAACAAACGTCACTTAGTGAATTGTATTTACGTGGGAGAGCCATGCTGAAGCATATGCGGACGCAGAATCCTCAGCGTGAAACGGTACTTCTGCTGTGTGAGTGCGTGAGGATATTGGAGACCCATAAAAGTGTCTGTTAAGCTGAGTAAAAAGCCAGCAACACAGCGCGCACGGAGTGCGGTGCGGTCGGTGATGGGCTGTGTTCTCTTACCATAAAGGAGACTCACCTGCTCCGTTCTCCGCTATATAATAAGATAGCAATAATTTTGTGTGGTGTGTGTGTTAAAATAATTTCCTATGTTTAAAATCCGTAGAACGCCGGGCTGACAGCCGACAACGGAGCTGGTGGGTCTCCTTTATGGAAAGAGAACACCACCCATAAACAACCGCACCACAGTCCGCGCATTGGTTGAGTGGAAGGCTTTTTACGCCGCTTAAGCGACACTTTTAAGGGCCTCCGATATCCTCACTCACTCTGCGGAACACAGTACAAGTACTGTATCACGCTGAGTATTCTGTGAGCCCTTATCACTACGGACGAGCAAGCCCAATTGGTTCGCCAACATGCTTCAGCATGGCTCTGTCGGGTGCGACAGTATTAAATCACTTGCCCGGCCACTGTCAAGCCCTTCCAGAGAACATTAGAAATAATTTTCTATAAATCCGTAGAAGGCCAGGCTGATCTACTTGTAAAATTTTATCTCGGAAACCTCAGGTACTTATGAACGATACGAAAAATGGGCTCAGCAGTTATTGATAAGGCTCTGCCGGAGTCACGCGAGAGCCTATCACGCGAACATATTAACATACTTCGGCCATATCTCGTTGGCTAGGCAGTGTACTGCTTAAAGAACATTTATATACAAAAAATTATTCCTTGCGATAAGAAAACTCTGTTCTTGAGTTATTTTAGTTTTTTATGGTATATCGGACAAAGGTAGGTGTCCCATATGGTAAGAGACCATCACCAACGGCGCCACATTCTGCGCTTGCTGTGTTGCCGGCTTTTTACGCCGTTAGAGCGGCTTTTAAGGACTCGGATATCCGATCACTCAGCGAAACACAGTAGAAGCAATGTTTCAAATACCATATGACAGCCATCAAGGATATGCTGATGCCCTAATTGGGCCGGCTCGTCCGATACCACGGGCTCACAGAATACTCAGCGTGAAATACTTGTACCGTGTTTCGCAGTGTGTGAAGGGTATCGGAGGCCCTTAAAAGTGCCGCTTAAGAGGCGTAAGCCAGCGACACAGCATGCGAGGACTATGGCATAGTTCGTGATTGGAGTTGCCCAAATTCAGTCTTGGTGCAAAACAAAGAGCGTCTAATTTTAGCAAGAGTAAGACTGAGCGTAAGACTTGAGCAGGAACAAGACGAAGCCCGCGACTTGCGCGTCTTGCAGCTTTTTGGCATTGATTTTTGCAATTTCTCATCAAGTCTTTGGACATTTATACATCCGGTTGGTCTTTAGATAATTCAAGCTCAA
>DWCF01006888.1:0-11608 GCA_018230265.1 Delias oraia | reverse complement strand
TTGGTTCGGCTGCGGATAACCTCATTTCTGATTTTATCTCGCAGCGAGACTCCAAGCATTGCCCTCTCCATAGCTCGGTGAGTGACTCTGAGCTTCTCCATTAGACCCATTGTAAGCGATTGTAATTATATAAATGGTTTAAAATATCTTCAGGTTCAATAGCAGAAGAGGGATGTGAGGCTGGTCCCCGAGTGTCTCTAAGTGAATGGCCATGGTTCCATGGAACATTAGCCAGGTCAGCAGCTGCTGCGTGTGTCTTGGCTGGTGGTACTGCAGCTCATGGGTGTTATCTTGTGAGGCAAAGTGAGACTCGGCGTGGAGAGTATGTTCTCACTTTTAACTTTCAGGTTTGTTTCAATATGAGTATTTATTATCCAGTCTCAATAAAGAATTTACTCCCTGATTTCTAAAGCAAGTTTAATTCAACCCAAAGACTTCTTACTCTATAATCACAAAGAAATACTATTGTATTGTAATATTGTAAATTTATTAATTCCAGGGTCGAGCTAAACACTTACGAATGACATTGAGCGATGCTGGACAATGCCGAGTGCAGCATCTTTGGTTTCCAAACGTCCACGACATGTTGGAACATTTCCGAGCTAACCCAATTCCACTGGAATCAGGTGGTGCAGCTGATGTCACTCTTACTGAGTATGTAGTCTGCCAGGATGGAGCTAGACATCAAGTGAGCTATACACAGTAGTTTTTGTTTGTACTATCAGTAATTCAATGGTTTACACTCCAATCTCAACAATTTTTCAGTTGTAACAAAAGTCAAATTAACCTTAAATTTAAGAAATAAGTTCAACAACAGATTAAAATTAAGGATTTCTAATTTCAAACAAATTTATTAGTTTATATTTATTTTTGTTTGTTTTATATTTAACGATTATGGTGTTTTAACATTTATAAATGTTACATTACATTACATTTTTATTAATGTTAAAACACCATGAGTTAAAAAATATACACAAAGATTTCTTTAATATGTTACCAAAAGGTTTGCTGATAGTACAAAGGCTTTCTATATCTCTAATAGAGTTATTATGATATGGCTAATAGGATAATTATATAATTTTTATATATATATAATTATCCTAATATATATATATATATATATATAAATATGGTCAATATCTTGAAAATATATAAAATCTACAAATTGAAACCTACTGATGTGGTCAATTTGTTATATTTCTCTAAAACTTTGACTTTCAAACCAACTAACCAATCTTTGCAACTTTGCATTGTGCAAAAAGAAATAGTGAGTAGAAAGAAATAAATGGATGAATCTGTACCTTGAAGCTGGTATAAACATTGTCATGTACCTGAAATTAATTGTTCTACTAAAAATTTCTCTAACTTAATAAAGTTGAAATGTTGTCATTTGCTAAATAATACAAGCTTTATTTTATATACATTTAGGCTTGATGTAAGTGTTTGTCTGATGTAAATTTGTTGTGAATAACTTTGAGATTTTCTATTTATAAAGCAATAGAGACAAAAGTAAAAAAGAGGCTTATATATCATCCCACCGAAGAAAGTCTCAAAAATATATTTCGTCAGATGCTTCCAACTTTATCTGTGTGAAATCTTTTGATTCCAAGTTATAACAAAAAATAAGTTGTCTCTATCCTGCTGTATTGGCTTATTAATGGTGTATATACTGTAGACATTAGATTCCCTACTGCCATGAATATTACAATAATAACTTATCCATAAAACTTATTTTATTTTAATATAATATTGCTTATTATATTAAATAAATATTATAGTTATTATTGTGGTTTCCTTTTTGAATACAATATTAAACCTTTTTTGTTTTGTCTGTAGCTTTGTATATTTTAGTGTGCTATTTTTTGCATTCGTTTGGTGTTTTCACATTAATTTTAAAAGCATTATTAAATAGTTGCCATATACACTCAATGTAAATAAAATAGATTTTATTAGTAAAATTGTCATTAAATGATTTATTTTAAAATTTGTACATTGCGTATGAAGACTAAAAATATAACTACAGTTTTTTAGTTTTTTGCTGTTGATTCCTGAACATGCATTTTATTTATTATATTCCTATTTAATATAATTAGATTAAGAGTATTGTTATAGGTTGTAGATAGCTTTATTTTTTCTATGTTTCGTTTTCTGTGTTAAGTTGTCATTTTAAAGGGATGTATAGGAAATATAAAAATAAGGTTTTATACTGAAGGAATTAACGCATCTGTTTTTCTGATCTAATTTAACATCCGACACAATAAAGTAATTTAATTTTAAATTATATGTCTCCTTTAAATAAAGTGCTTGTTCGAAACAGGGTCTCTGTATATATATATATATATATATGAGTTGAATAAAGTATTGGACGTTTAATTATTAAAAACACAGAGACGATTTTTTGGAATTTTGTTTTGAAGTTTACTATAGTACCGAGTATTTAAATCAATATTTTGACGATTTTTTGATATTTTGTCGATTTTTCGAATTATTTTTATTGAAATGCACCCTTCATGGATCGATCATAATAAGTTCTATTATATTCAAATAAGTTATCACTAACATGTAGCATAGTCTTTTTGTTATTTTTTTGTATAAAACGAACTTGTTGTTCTGTCAAGCTTTAATCATATTTTTGGTTGTAATTTTTCATTATTAAAGATTTCTGCTAAAATGCTTTGTTTTTTTATTTGCATTTTCTTACGTGCTGTGCTTGTCTTTGCCTTAAGGTAAGTTTACATATTTATTATTTATTATTATTAATCAATTGTCTTAACGCCAGTAAATTCTATTAGTCTTCTAAGATTATCAAAGAATAAAAGTGAAACAATAATATTTAACATAACTGATTGTTCCTGTGTTTATGAATGCGACTAGTCGAAAAGCTGAATTAATATTAAGTCTGAAATTTATTCCAGTTGGAAGTGACGCACGGCAGCGACGTACGCATGCGACGTGCAGAAATGGAGGCTCTTTTTGCGAATAATGGAAGTCCTTCAGATCACCGAGCAGTTGACAATCAATATGTCCTATGTAACATTCGTCCATCAACCTCAGATAGAAATGCTACTTAGAAATACTATAAGTTTAAGATGAATCCAAAAAAACTGAAGTAAGTCTATCATTTGGCATTTATAGTAAAATTTAAAATGGAATTTTTTTATGTGACCTATAAAAATAACATGTTTATTGACAATAATCCGTGCAGTATTTTACAGAAATGATTTATTAATCTCCACATTAATGAGAGACGAGAAGCAATAAAGCTCCTTTTGTGATTAAAAAATTCATTTGAATTTATGCACAATCTAAATGCATGGCTTTTTTTATTGAATGGTTACTTGCTGTTGACCAGTGTGGCCTTTACAATAGCTTAACGCAGCGGGGGCCGTGGTTGGGGGCTCGCCGTTTATAAAAAATAAACGGCGAATGGATTACATTCTTTTTGGTTTTTTAGAGGAAAAAATGACGCTGATGAAAACAAAACTGCCACTAGATATGCAATAATGTTTAATTTTTGTTGCTCAATAAATTTAAGAATAGTTTTTAATATTACGTAGGACATTTGCCAAATCTAGTAATATGCTGTTTAGCTAATCTTTGTGTAAACTGTTCTAATTGTTCTAATTTCATTCAAGTAATACTCGATTATGGTTAATTACTTATAATATTTTTCATGCTATGGTAATATTAATAGGACCAAATACACAAACATCAACCAAATACAGGACTGGTTCAATATATGTATAATATAGTATATAATATATGTATAATGAGAGATTTTATAAAATAAAATATTATTTTATAAAATTGCTCAGAAACCTATTTTATGGTTACCTGTTATTTGATTGGCTGTTGTGTATTCACTAAAATATTGTTATTAATAATTAATTGATGCTCTTTTTGAGCGATAGCACATATTTCTACAGTTGGTAAGTATTGCTTAGTTATATGTTACTCAAGTATGTACCTATATTCTCGACACGAAACCGCTAACTTAATTTTATTTAAATTTGGTAGAGACGGGTGTAATGTTTAAGGACAGGCAACTTATTCTAGTAAATGTGTAATTAAGTAAGTACTTGTGTTTTGTAATGTAAATAAATGAATGTTGGAATTGAAATAGATATAAGTAGCTATGCTGTTTGTTATTGAAATAAATGGTAGGTTAAATACTGAAAACATTATTCAGACTGTATGTGAGTATACCCAAAATAACGAAAACTTAGTAATTACTGGAAATAAAAAATAAAAAGAGATTGGGACGATCTGTTAAACTCAAATGTATAATATATAATACTATATTTAATAATTGGCTCATCAATGTAAAACCTATTAGAAAAATGAATACTATAGTGAAACCCTCCACCTAAAACGTTTTTGTGTTAAACTCATACCCTTTTTGTTTTTACTAAGGTCCTTTAAACTCTCCGTATTGATTTAGAAAAACTTTTCAACTTTACAAAATACTTCTTAAGAGAACTTGTAATTTGTGTTGAAGGTTCTATAGGTAATAGGTAATCGTAAAACAATGTTGCCTTGTATTTATATCCTAGATGTAAGAATATCGCTGTTGTATTATTTATTGTACAGTAAGCAGGTGCTCCAAATGCAAACATTCAATATTCGAATCCCGCTCGATCATTTTATTAGCTTCTAGAGAATATATGTATGTCTGCCTGCTCTATTAGTGCAGTAAGAGTTTATTCTCTAATTGTAATAAAAAAAACAAGTCTATTTTAATTTGGAATACCTGTATTTACGTATATAAGGAGCAATGTGAATAATTATAACTGATCGTCGAAGTCCTACCAAATAGGTATTGCATTTAGAGCCAGAAACGCATTTAATTCAAAATCACATTAGATGTACAATGTGTAATTTAGTCGCTAACGTTTATACGACATTGTATAGACCTCTGTTTAGTTAAAATACAAATATCAGCTATTTACCATTAGTAATATAACATTCCCAGTGTAGTGTGAATTAATTAGTATACATGTAATATACACATTATATTTTGCACAGAAAACGTTATTTTAATAATGCAGTAGTACATAAAAAAATCAAAGAATATAAATAAAATAACAGCATTATTTATAACAAGGCATATTTTAATTAATACAGTCGTCAAGTAAAGGTACAATATAGAACTCAGAAAACATCTGTCTTTGGTCTTCTTTTTCTAACTTAAGCTGGAGAAGTAGAAGACCGTTGGAACTGCATCTTAAAACTACCTGAAAACGTTTATGTTATAGATAAGTCTTAAAAATCAGACAATCAAAAAAATTAAATCCAATGTCTAAATACATATTAAGATTATACCTTAGAGGAAACAGCTAATGCTTTCATAATAAGTCTAATATGATGTTGCTGATATTTCAATGTTACTGCTTTCTCACAGTCAAAACTTTGCACCATATCTGATGATTTTGGCATATCTATACACAATCTATCCTGTAAATGAATAATATTTAGCGAAATTTTCAAAACCTAAGTTTTAATTTTAAACATTTTACAATTCTATCCAATGTTTCTTAAAACTATGATAATCTCTTTCTAGTTGTCATTAGTTTTAGTTTTTTTAATTACCTGCATTCCATAAGTAATAATGCTGACATTCGGATGTTCAGGTGATAGATTCAACTCTATGGTGTCACAGGTTTTCTCCAGATCTACTAGTAAGCTAAGAAAAGCTGGTGCTTTTAGTACTAATTTTGCTACTTCATCTGCTTCTTCATCTCGAAGATCCAAAACTGAATCTGCCGTTTGTGTTGAAATCTCACAATCTGTCATTACATTTGTGAATGATTGTGGTTGTATTCTGAAATTTGTTATATACATTGTTATTTAACACATGCTTTGATAAAAATTAATTTGAAATATTATTCTTCATTCTTAATTTTATTAGGTTTATGTGTAGCTTCAAATGAAAGTAACTAAACAACTCTTACACTAAAAGTAGTGGAGAACCCTCACATCTGTAGTACATTTTTAAACTTGATTCCTCTCCTGAGCCAAATATATTAAGGCATTCTGTCAACACTGCAATACTAATCTGCAATTTTTCTTAAAAACTGATCTCTATATCTATTTTGCTAAATTAGCTTTCATTAGGTACAATTATACAATATAAAGACTTTTGTATTGAATAATCATTAGCCTCACCTTAAACACAATGTCAACATCATCCCGTATATGATATTCATTAAAATTATCAGCAGGTATGTACGCGGATGCTTGAACACATTTCCCTTCTTCCACTGTTAATTTTAATCCCTCTGGCATTGCAGAAAATACTGCAGACTATCAATCAATTATTTGTTTTATGTGAAAATGATACATTTTAAATTTGTTACATTATAAAATTAATTTAAAAAAAATAATAGTTACCTCTTGAATCTGAATAGCTTTTAATAAGCTACATAAAGATTTTCCTGAGTCAATTGAAGCAGTGAAATAATAATCTGATATACCATCATTCATTTTGCTCTTCAAACATAGAATTCAATAGCATTAAATACTGATCATGTGTGAGTTTGTGGTCAATTACTCTATCTAATATCATAGCAATCCTTGCCACTAAAACATGCTTACATGTTAATTGTACATTTTTCTCTAAGACCTGATGCTTAAAAGCAAGGCATGAACAAAAATTAATTTTTGGGAAAAGTTTATAGCATCGGTTGTTTTCACCCTTGACTTCAACAAGAACTCTAGTATTATTGTTTGTTGAATAAGATTCTAGAAAATTGTACTTTTCAAGAATTTCAAACGCTCGTTGCAGTGTTACTCCAAACACTGAGTGCATCGATAGTAACTCCTCATCTGTAACTATTTTTTAAATCAATAATGTGTATATTCTTGAGACAAGATAAAACACTTGAAAACATATTTCTTTACATTGTTTTTCTCTGTTTATTTTCAATCGCTCTTCAATCTTGCCAAGAACATTTTCCGCAACACTAAATATTTTAGATGGTTTAGACATCAAAAAATAAGCGTATTACGAATATTAACTTTCTATATTTTGTTCTTATATCCATATGTTTTTTTTTCTTTGAAAAGTAAAACTTAAAAGTCAAAACTATCTAGGTATATATCAGTCTACATCAATGTCACAGAATATCTTTAATTAATATTGAAAGAGTAAATTATTAAGCGATTGCTACAAACTTAAGATACTGACAAAAGCTAACCCTCAGAAAAACTATATTTGCGAAATAATCAATTTAATTATAAATATATGGTTCAAATATTGAGTATTTCTGTCTACGTTTTGACGTATTGTTTTAGATTTATGTTGACTAATAAGCGAAAACTTTGTGATCGTGATTTGTATTTTGTTCTATTGATAAACACAATTAGAATTATCAATTAAATATAATTGTTTATTATCATTACGTTTGTGGTATAAAAGTGTTTTGCCCTTAAAGAAAGAACTTAAAAATGTCTAATTTAGGGAGCCCGTCATGGGAAGGTTATTATCCAATTATTTTACGGTATATCATCAAATTTTCATTTTAAATGTATTAATTTTAATCTTTTAGAACTACGAAAACAGGCGCGACAACTTGAAAATGACATAGATGTAAAGCTGGTAGCGTTCAGCAAACTGGGAGTGAGCTCAAGTTCATCCCAATTTAGTTCGGAAAATGTCCCACTGATAAACAGTGATGACATGTTTGACACATTATCCATGGAACTACAACAGATGCTTAAGAAGGTATTTACTATGAATTTATATAAGATGTCTATATTTCTTTATTAGATGTCTATTATTAGTCCATGTTGTTGAAAAATACATGTTACATTTGTATAAATAACAATTAAGAAATATTTACATACATAAATTATATCCAAGATAATGGAGTTCATTTTTACCTGCAGTTGTCTGCAATTAATGACAAAATGGCAGATGTGGCTCCTGGAGGAGCAGCAACTATGCATACTTTAAAGAGACACAGAGAAATTCTTATGGTGAGTTATTAGTGTTACAACCAAGAAAACTGAAATGATATATAATATTCAGTATAAAAATACTTTATAAAAGTACAATTATATATAAATGAACAGGATTACCAGCAAGAGTTTACAAAGACATCAGCACGCGTAAATGCACGTAGGGAAAGAGAAGAATTACTTCGTGGTGGCAGTCCAACTCCTAGTTCCTCAATTGGACTTAGCAGAAGAGATCAGTATGCTAAAGAGGCCAATCATTTGCATAGGTATGTTGCTCTAAAAATTTATTTGGATAACTTTTAGACACAAAAATGTTTCTTATAAAGCTATTATTTACTGGTTGATAACCTAAATATAAATAGCATTACATCCAAGGCAAATACAATTATCAACTCTACCTACAACTTTGTTGGGGCAAATAATTGATAATGTACTTTTTTACTATTAGTTTGAATTTCATATCATATATATCGTACTTTGCTATTTCCAGTTCTCATATATTAGTAGATGAACAATTAAATATAGCAATGGAAGCTCGGGAACATCTTACCTCTCAACGTCAAGCTTTCAAACAAATGCAAACACGATTCAACGACATCACTAATAGGTATGAATAGATATCATAGTAAATAATATAGGGTAAATATGTGTCACAAAATGAAACATTGTATTTTTCTAAATCACTACACAATTGTTTTTTGTTTCAGATTTCCAATGTTGAATAGTCTAATGTTCAGGATAAATGCTAAAAAACGAAGAGATTCACTTATAATTGGAGGCGTTGTGGGCGTTTGTACATTCCTCTTGCTTTTATATGCATTCCATTAAACAAATCTCCCAAATGACAAACATCCAGCCTAAATTAGAAATTTAAAATTAATATTCAACTTTTGATTATAAATTGTAAATAAGTTATTTCTAATCTTTCTATTTATATTTATAATTAATTTATGATTTATGAAATTTATGTCAAATTCTTATTTCTATTTACATCATAATATATAATACGTCATGTAAGATGCACTTAAATATTTTATCATCATTCATCATTTCAGCTGTGAGACGTCCACTGTTTGACATGGGAAATATTTTATGACCTTGAAAATATAATCAGATTTTATTAATTTTTGTGATATGCCAGATTTAGAATAATAAATAATAAGAATAATCTTGTTTATAATTTTATTTTATTTTTTAAAAGTATAGCGGACAACGGTATAGGTGGGTCTCCTATATGGAGAACACCGCCGCATGAACAATCGCGCCACAGTCCGCGCATTGGTTGTGTTGCCGTCTTTTTACGCCTTAAGCGGCATTTTTAAGGGCTTCTGATATCCTCACTCTCTCTACTTAAGGGAAGTAAAAGGTAATTTTTTTATATAAAACAAAGGTTGAGTGTGAGAAAACATACAATCTTTGATGAGAGTATAATTTATAATCGACTTGCCCATTTCAAATAGACTGAGAATACTTTTGATTTAGAGATTCTACAATTATCAAGAATTATTATTTTTAATTGTATTCAAATATGTAACTATTTTTTTACATGATAAAAACATCATATCAAGAAAAGATATTAAGTAGTTCTAAATTACTAATTGTAAACATTAACTATATTTTATTATTTTAATGAACATGAAACAAATAATTTAATAAATATCTCTATTATTTTATGACTAGGTACTACTTAATCAGCCCATAAAATACTGTTAGTAAATTCTTCTTCAGACATAGTTTCCAGTTTGGTGCCATGTATTGATTCTTTATGTGATTTTAGTAACACTTTCTGTGTAAATTTCTTACCACAAACACTACAGGAAAATGGTTTTTCGCCTGTGTGTGTCCTACTATGTTTTTGAAGATCACCCTTTGTTGCGAACTTTTTATTACAACCATCTAATGTACAATTATACACTTTATTATGAACCCTTTTGTGTAGATACAATTTTTTCGAAGTCTCAAAAATCTTCGAACAACTCTGTAAATAAAAAAATAATTAATTTAAGAAATAAAGTAACTAACTTTAATACTCATTTAGAAATTCCAATATATTTATATAAACTTAGATCAAGAAACTTGATACATCATTCAAATGCAATTGAAGACAACTTCAAAACTTAGATTGGCAAAAAGACTTACATCACAATTAAATACAGCATCATTCTCAAATTTAATTTTTTTCCACTGCTTTTTAATTTGTATGACATTTTCTTCCACAAATGATTCCTAAAAAAACATTTTTTTTAAACCACATAATTCGGATAATTAAACAAAAATTCTCAAAGATATTTTTACTGTTATTAATGTTATGATATATGTATAATAGTTAAAGGTGAACCTCATTTAAAAAGCTTTAAATAATATTTTTGGCCATTAATGCCAGTCAGTATAAAAGTAATGAGTTTTATAATTATGAGAATATGAATTAATAGTAAAATGTATTGAAGTTGATGATAGCTTTAAATACCATAAAAATAGAAAGTAATACAGCTGGTAGAATTAACAGATGATTAATGCAGAAATTAAATCTACATTATATCAAATCGGAAAAATCTTTCTGTTCATTAGTTTCTGTTTGCTATTCTGTTAGCTATTGAAATAAATTAAACCTATTTGTAGTAACACAACAAAGGTACTTATTTCGTTTCGTACACATAAACATAGATATGAAGTATGTTTTATCTATTTGGAAAATTATTATATCAGATTTTAATTATTGTTTTCAATTATAGAAAAACACTACAGCATAGATAATTATCTGACAAATGAGATCTAATTGTAATTGTCTAACCTGTATCAGCAATTAACTTGTGAAGATTTAAAAAACTCACTCTTTTAGTAAAGGCCTAATGATATTTTGTTTTCCATTCTGCGCTGGCTTTTTTAGTGACCTTGAGAGGTACAAGTAATATTGAACACTATTATTTTATAATTATTATATTACATTAATAAAAATTATTTCAAACAAAAACCAACAAAATTCACTTAGTGGGAAAAGCCAATTTCTTTAACTGGATAAGACATAGACAGTAGCTAGATAAAGTCCAAGTACTTATTAAAATGATTACTTACATAATTAATAGGAAATTCCATGTTATTATGATTTGTAGACATTTTAGTAGAAGTAACTTTTCTTGATTCTTTAACATTACTGTTTTTCATGGAATCCTGAAAACAAAAATATTTCTTATTTAAATTTCCAATGATGAAGATTATGTATTTACTTAAGTTATGGCATATCTCTTAATATATATAAATCTCGTGTCACAATGTTTGTCCTCAGTGGACTCTTAAACCGCTTAACAGATTTCGTTCAAATTTGCACGCAAAATGCAATTTGGTCCAACTAGAGAGATAGGATAGCTGAGATCTTTAATTATCGTCGCAATTTTATTTTATTGCAAATTATTTGTCTACTAGCTGTCCCGGCGAACTTTATTCCGCCCTAAAGGCAATAAATAAGCAGTTTTTTAATTGGACAAAATACAAAAAAAAATAAGTATCTACATTAATCATTCATAATTATTTCTGTATTTTAGTACATAGGTTGCTCTTCATTTAAGTACCTTGTAATACACGACATTTTTTGATTTATTATGAGGCGCAAAAACAAACAACGCAGATGGTCTTCCGACCCGTGAACATGCCA
>DWCF01006887.1:0-11611 GCA_018230265.1 Delias oraia | reverse complement strand
AGACCGCAGGATTACCGTGTCCTCCCCCTCTCTTCGGACTTCTGATAACCCTACGATGTCCCAGTGTAACTTGCTCATTGCCTCCTCCAGCTCATACAATTTCTCGTCGGTCCTCAAAGTTCGTGCGTTATATATCACCAGGTGCAAAGTCGTTGGGTGGCGGTAGCCGTGCCGCTGCCGGAGATTCTTCGCACCCCCTGCCACGCCGAACCCACAGCCGCTACCGTAACTGGGACTAAAAGGGGCTGCCGGGGACTAGGAGCCGTACATTCATTGTTTTGGTCATGGGGTTTATTTGCCTTAATCACCACGCTTGGCAGACGGGTTGGTGATCGCAGAACACCTGCTGTACTTGAAAGGGCGCTGCTGCCCACCCTCCGGTGAAGTGTCCTTTAGTCGCTTCTTACGACATCCCATTAGGAAGACTGGGAGTGGTACTATTTATTTAATTAATTTATCAGCAGGTGGTAATGGTTTTGAAAATTTTCATTTCACAACCGAGTTATACTGAAGGAGCAAAATATTCAATCTCAAAGAACAAGTCATGTATAGGAATTTTAGCGAGCGAACGATAAAATTCCACACCGATCTTCGGTCGATGTTGCCGGGAATGTTTTGAATTTCTCAAAACGATTGTCTGGTTTAAAATATCGAGCAGTTTTGGCAAAGCCACTGTTCTAAAGGACTTATTGTGAGAAGTTTTCACTGCTCATGAACATTTTCAAAGCTAAATTGCATTTTTATCAGTTTAAAAACGGTCATATTTCCAGATAAATTGATAATGTATGGTAAAGTAGATGGATCTAGTTTATATAGCGGATAACGGGAATAACTTTGTTTTTTTATGGTATGGTGGACAACCGAGTAGTTTTGGGCCTCCTATTTGATGGGAGAACACCGCCGCCCATCGACAACCACGCCACAGACACTTGGTTTGTGTTAGCGGCTTTTTATTTCTTACGTTTTTTAATATTAAATTCAAGGTCCTCCGATATCTTAACTCACTCAGCGCAACATATTACTAGTGTACCTAGCTGCTTCAAGATGAGCATTCTGGGACCCATGGTACGACTTCCAACGAGCCGGCCTCATTAGTGCGTCAGTATATGCCTACATGACACTCCCCAGCCACTGTCAAACCTTTCTAAAGACGGATCAAATTATTCATATATAATAGAAATATACATATAAATATATTTTGATTGCTTGAAATTCGTTTAAATTTTTATCAATAAGGTTCTAGAAGTGTTTCGTGTCAGTGCGTTTTATATCTAAAGTCATGACCTATTTCTGATATTATTAACACCTGTGGAGGCTTTCACGGAATTAAGTGACGGCGAACGATAAACGCTTTTAGCACGGCACGCAATTTGGTTAGCGTCAACGCGTCAAGAACGGTTTTGACTACGCCTAATGGTTAGAGTTTTTCAATTTTTATGTTTTATACAGTTTATTAAACATGTGTTTTTTTTCAATTTACATAGTAATAATTTTTTCAATTTCCACCCGTGGAAGACCCATGCTGAAGCATATGTGGATGCACTTATTGGGTTGGCTATAATATAATAGTTTGTAAAATAACTCCCTTGATTTTTTGCTCTTTATTCAATGCTTTATAAAGTGTTCCAATGATTGGATTGATTTCAAATATGCGCCGTTTAGTTCGATCGTAGAAGCCCCTTATTTGCGAAGAACTCGGACAGCCACTTTTCACAAGCCTCTTTTGAGTTCAATTCTACATACTATCATAAAATATACATTATATATGTAAAGAACGAAACGAAATGTCATGTCGTTATTTGCTGAGTGATATTAGAATATAATGGCGGTAGTGGTAATAACTTATGTTCAATTATTATCAAATAATGTCAAAAATAAGTAATTAAACGCATGTTAAATTAACAATTAAAACTGATTTATAATTTATGTGAATCAAGAGGTGTAACAATAGACTTTTACTGTCGTTTCTTTTTATTAGGTAAGAATGTTTGTAATTTGATTTAAGCACAGGTTAAATCAAAAATCAGAATCAAAATTAGAGTTATTGTACCTACTCAATGGATAAAATTTACTAATTTTATTTTCGGAGAAATAAATTAAAGTTTATTTCTACACCCTCAACTCATTTTGAATTTAGTGTCTTATACACATATATTTAAATTATTTCAGTTTTGACTACTGAGCGCCAATTTTTTTTATATAATATAGGGGGTCAAATAGTGGGTGGTAATATTTCCACTATAGATTATAGATAACCTTCCTTGCTTAGGGTGTATCGTCGGTTTTTTATCGTCGCTTTAATTTTTTTATAAAAAACAAAACGAGCTCTCGTAGATGCTCAGGAATCTCTGATCCTGGCAGTGCCGCGGGTGCATTGCCGGCCTATTTGGGATAGGTTGCTAAATGGAAACTGGTTTAACATCTTACGAAAACCGACAATTGTAAAGGTCGTATTTTAAATTGTAATACTCCAATTACGAACGCTACCGTCTTCGGCCCGAAAATGTAAAAAATATTAAATCTTGCATTACGCTCAAAGACATTTGGAGTCAAAAGAAAGCAAAACACTTAAAATTCCTTCTTCGAGGAGAGAGATCGTTATCGCGATCTTGTAATTGTTTTTCTCGTCGTGTTTATTTTGCGAAGCATTTTTGAGAGCAAGCCAGTGGATTTGCATTCTGAAATCGTTTCGAAAAGGAAATCGCAGGTAAAACTAAACGAATATTGATTTTTTTGTATAGCAGCCAATGGACACTATAACAAATCCGTTATCAATGGGCAGTAAATGAATTGATGGAATGGAATATTATATATAATAATTATTATTTAAAAAATAATAATACAATTAAAGTATTTTTTTCCTGATTCGAACCCCTTGCTGCGTAAATCGTCAATTATATTATTCCCGAGAACATAAAGATACCATCTGGTCATTCAGGCATAGCTATCCAACCCAACGGTCCAGACCGAGGTTCGAGTTTCGCAGACATACTCTTGCGCTAGTCGCTGCAAAAATTTATTCACGCCGAGCCAAGCTCTTCTCTCACCCGCGTTAAACTGTAAAAACCATTCAGGCCGACAGAAACATTCAAAAGAAACGAATTTAGCCGTAGATCTATACAGAAGCATGTACTAATGCACTAATAAGACCGGCTCGTCCGTATTGATACCACGTTCTCACAGAATACTCAGCGTGAAACTGTAGTTGTACTTTAAACGGTACTTCTATTGTGTTTTGTTAATTGAGTGAGTGAGTTAACACCATGAGTGCACTGACTGTGATGCGGATATCCAAACCAATACAACTTCCTTCAAGAAAAGAGCGTACACATTCCTTAAAGGCCGGCAACGCACCCGCGACTCTGCAAGGGCTGGGGGTGCCCATGGGCGGAGGACCACTTTCCCTGAGCTTCTTGCTTCTTTTCCACCAATTAAATAAAAAAAAATAGGACACCCCTGCAGCGCTCCTCTATACTAAAAATACAAAAAAAAAATATTTTTTTGATAATAATTTTATTTAACTCATAAGGCTTTATTTTATGTTTTATTTCGGCAGCTGTTGTTCTACACATACATGATAAGTTATTCAGTATTGTTACGCGACAAATGTGTTGGGTCCGTGTTGGAGGAAGTTGTGATGAGGCGTTCGAAGTTTCGCCTTCACGCGTGTGAGTGGCCGCGAACAACTTCGGAGTCCATAAATATCTTAATTATGTAACATAAATAATGGACGGAATATTAACTGAAAATAAACTTTTTATAACTCGAATATATGAGTTTGTTTTATTCGCACTTCAACTTACACGGGGAGTAAGATATATGATTTTCTGTATTTAACGTAAGGAAAACAGTTTCCTATCTCTTAGCTCAATTGGACCGTGTGCCAACCTCTATTTTGTAATAATTTTAATTTTTCTAATGTAACTGATGGCAATCGAGCTGAAAACTCTCCTAAGATAAGCGGTTCTCCGCACATGGACGCTCCTAGCCCTTGCATAAACGCGATTGCATTGCTGACCATAAAAGTAGTGGTTTGGAAATGTCTATGTGCGTTTTTGCTATGGATTAATATTATTATGTATTAATTATACTGATACATCTATATACTCGCCATGATAAAAGTATTTTGGATAAAACTTTTTAATATATCTTAACTCTAATATCTAAACTAACACAAAGTAACCCGCGCGAGAGCCAAGCCGAAGCATAAGTGAACGTATTTACTGGGCCGGCTCGTACGAAGTGATACCACGGGCTCATAGAATACTCAGCGTGAAACGGTACTTTTACTGTGTTACACATATCTTATATCAGAGGTCTTTCAAAATGACGCTTAAGTGGCGTAAAAAGCCGGCAAGACAACCAATGCGCGGACTGTAGCGCGGTTGTCCATTGGCGGCCGTGTTCTCTTACCTACCTGCTCCGTTGCCCGCTATACTATAAAAAAGAGATTTTTTTTACTATATGGCGGGAAACGTAGCAGGAGGGTCTCTTCTATGCTTAAAGATCACCATCGCCCATGGGCAATCGTTCCACAATCCAAGCTTGGTTTGTCTTGCAGTAAATGTTTTAAATACAAATAATATACGTCTTTATTGTTCTATGAGTGAATTTATTCATAGATTTTGAAATAATGAAATGTCTAAAGTATCAGACTATCAGCCACTTGTATTTCAGTCACGTTCTTTCTTTGAAAACATAACCTCGCCCCTTGCAGTACTAAATCTTAACGCAGCGGACTTGTTTAGAACTCAGACTTTCTCTTACTGATTATTTTATATAACCAACTGACCTCGCAAACGTTGTTTTGCCATATTAATGGCTCTTTGGCGTTGCGTAGAGATGGTTTTCTCAGCATCTTTTGTTGCATTTATCACAAGAAATGTTCTGAGGAATTGTTTGAATATATTATTTAATAACTGCTACTTAATTTCATGGAACATCAAGGTAGAATACATCCATAATATCCCGATGCTTTTAGTTCCACATGAAACCCGTGGGAGAGTCCAACTGAAGCACTAAATGGGCAGGCTCGTCCGAAGTGATACCACGAGCTCACAGAAGTCTCAGCGGGAAATAGTAGTTGTATTTGAAAAGATGCTTCTACTGTGAGTGAGGATATCGGAGGCTCTTAAAAATGCCTCTACAGTAGCGTGAAAAGCCGGCAGTACAAATATTGCGTGGACTGTGACGTGGTGACTCATGGGCAGTGGTATTCTGCATATTAAGAGATCCATCTGGTCCATTGTCCGCTACACTATAAAAAAAAGTCTCACTGGCTTCAAATATATACTGTTTAAACTAAGTACTGTTTAAAAGTATACTTAACAAAAGCCTTTTACTTATGTATGTTGTTACACTGGTAGTGAAAGGAACTTAAGTATGTAAAACATTGTTCTACAATATTAAGCATGAAATGTGAGTGAAATAGAAACGTCAAAGGAACGCTAAATGAAATCAAACAGCCAAGTTATTTACTTGACTCACAAGATTTATTATGTTTTGTCGTACGACTTTCTTTGTGACACATAGTACTTCCTAGTTTTTAAAATTTTCAATGGACCAAGCTAAAAGCTGATAGAAATTATTCAAATATTGTTTACATACAATCAAAGACATGAGAGCCTCGAAGAAAATGGTTTTATAAGCTAACACGAAGCGAGATGTATCGGATGCAACTCAAGTAAAAAAAATATTTATTCGGTCTTTGGAAAGACTTGACAGTTGACAATAGCCGGGCGAGTGTCATCATAGTATTGCAATCGTCATGTTGACGCACTAATTGAGCCAGCTCATCCGAAGTGATAAAAGCTCACAGAATACTCAGCGTAACAATACTTGGGCTGGGTTTCACTGAGTGCGTGAGAATATCAGAGGCCCTTGAAATTATGGTGCTTAAGGGACTTAAAAACTCGACAATGCAACCAAATCGCGGTGTTCGTCACGGTTGTCCATGGGCAGCGGTGTTCTCTTACCATATAGAAAACACACCTGCCCCGTTTTCCGCTATAACATAAAAAACTTTATGAAACGACTTAGCTACGAGATTTATTTTATTCTATTGTGGTTTTTTACCATAGACAGCGTGTAACTTGTACCAGCATGTTAGTGTTGAACAGTTTAAATTGCTTTTTCAGACAGCGTCTATTCCAGCACTAACAACAGTTTCTTCGCAATATTAGTCCGGGATCAAGTTAAAACGGTTTTTGCGAAAACAAAGAAAAAGTCAAAAGTCATTTGCATAAGCTGAAATCGGTGGGATATTCTAAAACTACATTATCTGATTTATATGCTGATTTGAAAAGGAAATCTAATCTTTGCAGCTAATATTCTTCAAATAAGATAAGTTATTTTATATATAAACTACCCGAAGCCAAATTGCCAGGTTTGATCCCCGGTCAGGATAAAAATTTATGTTTTATTCAGTCGTTGGATGGGTATGACAGTAGCCGGGTTTAAAATGTCTTAACACTGTCCGGTGTGAGAGTTATGCTGACGCAGTAATTGGGCTGGCTCGTCCAAAGCGATACCAAGAGCTCGCAGAATACCAGTGTACACTTGTACTACATTTATCTGAGTGAGTGGGGTTATCAGAGGCCCTTGTAATTATACTACTAATGAGGCGACAAAACTAACAAAGAGCGAACTATGGGGCAGTTGTCTATGGGCGACGGCGATCTCTTAAAAGTAAATGACAATTTATAATAAAGGGTTTAGTGCGGATAATCACAAACAAACAAAAAATTAGACCATATAGTTTCCATAGAGAAAAGTTAGTGCGAGATTATCCTAGATTATAGAAAACTGTCAAAGCCGTCGCTGTTCAACAATTTTCAATAGTTAGAATTTATTAGTTTCAAATCTTTAGTTATATTAAAATAAAAGCCTTCATCGGCTTATCTGATAAATTTATTAGTGCACAGGAAATCATATATTTAATAAACAGGGGGTTATTTTTTAGGTTAAAAATCAGCACGTTGGTTTGTTACAAGTCAAATCAAATAGTGTTTCCTCAATTTTAATGCTGATAAAATGTTATTTTTACATAAACTTTCATTGATAAGTAAATTATAAATATAATATATGTCATAAATGTAACCTTTGGCATTATTATTGAAATAACATTTTATCAGCATTAAAATTATATATAAATACGGATAGAAATATGCGTACCGGAAAACGCTGAGTGGGACGTCCCGCCACGCGATGGATAGACGATCTCATGAAGGTCGCGGGCAACTGATGGATCCAGATCGCTAAAGAACGTAAGTAGGTGGGCGTCTTTGGGGAGGCCTATCTCCAGCAGTGGACTTGATAGGCTGATGATGATGATATATATAATATCTTTAATATGCTCTGTCCTCTGTGTTCTATGCTATGTGGTATTTGTTCTGTGTTCTGTGCTCCGCTCTGTTAAAAGTGTTAATTGATAAAGTTAATACGGAAACGTTATAACGGAAGGAAGGGAAAAAAGTTGTGTTTTAAGTTATATAATTTCTAAATAAATCTGTATAGAAGTAATAAAATATAAACTTTAGTTTCAGAGCAACACGTGGTTTATTTATAAGTAATTACAATCCCAAAGAGGATTATTTAGACTTATCGTTTTATATATATATGATAAATTTCCTTATTACTTGTCAAACGTCTATTTTTATATGAAACAGATTGGTTATCCGATGCGACCTTTCATTTTAACAAGATAAAAACTGATATTTATTGCAACAATTCATCTCCAGATAAGAATAAATGAAGAACGACCGAACAATGCAGGCACCCGTTTGAAAAACAAACAATTTGTTTTAAGGAAAGGTTCCCTTTGAACGATGAAAAGCGGACGCCGAGGGGAGATAGCTTCTTTCACTGTCCTCTACAGAAGGACTTTCAACAACAATTCATAATTGTTAACGCTTCATGAGATAACGTATTTTTATCGTCTAATAGCGATTGATTAAGAGTTTTTTATGACAGATATGGCAAATGAATATGAGGCTCGCCTAGGATAAACGGATACACAGCAGGGCCGTGGGTAAGTTGCCGACCTTAAAGGAATACAATATAGACATGCTCGTTTTGTAGATCCCCAGGTTGATCAGCTTCATGCTTCCAAACCTATTGGTTTGGAAATACCTATGCATGAAGCTGATTCCACAGAGTGATGGTGTGCGGCACTAAATGCCTTAAATATATGTCAGTATGTGGCTTTCATCTGTTCATGGGGGGTATTTTACCTTAATTATCACGATTGAAGCTTTTTTTGGGAGGCCTACGTCTAGCGGTGAATTTGATAGGTTGATGATGATGATATGGCTTTAGTTACGTAAAGTTCACATATCTGATCTTATAAGCTACAGTGATGTTAGAAGGGTTTGATCCCCGGTTAGTATTTGTTTTTAGTACTGTTTTTTGCTGAGTGAATGAGATACCGGAATGACACAAAGATTTGAAATGTTTATCACGTGATTCACCATTATAGGCGGTGAGGGTGAGGGAGCGATAATAAGGGACTCAGATGCCGTCGTCTGCTACATCATAACTTATAGTTTTTAAATTTGTACATAGGTTAAAAGTTTATAAATCATTGAAATCAACAAAGATCGGATATTGAAGGTAATTATTTCTATAATTCTGCCGAGTGCCAGTCACCGAAACGCAGCTGTCAAGAAGATTAATGCCCTCCCTTTAATTAGAAAAGTTTCAGCACTTTAACGATCTCTGGCGGAACAAGCAACGCGACACAACTTTTCGCTAATCTGTTACAAGTTTTTTTTTGTGCGAAAATAGTTAAACATTTAGCGTTTCGTTCACGATTTTGCCGTTTCTTTGTTATCAAGACTAGTTAAAAATAAACTTTTTTTCGCATTTACTTTAAGAGTTTGAATACAGCCGAAAAGATTCGTGGTAGAATGGTGATGTAAGACATTTTCTCCAACGACGCACCTTTTTATTAATATTGACACAATAATTTGATATTTTATTTATCCTATAGCAGACAATGGAGCAGATGGGTCCCTATGTGTTAAATGAAAACCGCCGCCCATGAAAAACCACGCCACAGTCTGCGCATTGGATGTGTTGCCGGCTTTATACGCCGTCAGTATTATGTGGTATCACTTCGGACGAGCTGCCCCAATTAGTGCGTCAGCATATGCTTCAGCATGGCTGTCCCGCGGGTGCGACAGTATTGAAACACTCGCCCGGCCACTGGCAAGCCTTTCCAGAGACCGAATAAATTATATATGTCCGGACCAGGGTTCGAACACGATATCTCTCACTTCATGGTACACTATCAAAACCATTAAGCTATAAAGCATACGCTACAAAACCAAATTACCATCAAGGACTTTACTCCTTACCTGGTATATTATTTTTAATTAAATTATAAGAGATAAAAAAAACAAATTTAATAATAATTCCACCAATTCGCTATTCCCAGATTAAAAGATACAAAATAATAATTATAAGGCTAAGAAAAAGCACAAGATGGGTAACACAAGTGAAACAGATTAAGAAATTATTGAGAGTTTACATATGAATCGTAAAAAAGCAACAATTGAAATACATTTTACCATGATTATTAAATTTAAAAATTATTAAGAATGTATGATTTACGTTATCTTTTAAAGTATATATTATACAAAAACAGTTTTTTGGCGCGCATAATATTAGTACTATCAATAAACAATAATAATTTTTCACATTATAATAGAGTTTCAGTTTTTGTTGCAAATCTGTGCTACAAAAGCCGTGTAGCTGATTTAATTAAGGCGTAACTGTATTAACGAATAGGGTTATTATTCAAATGCGGCAGTTGGCTGCAGACTCTCATTTTGCACCTCTGAATTCCGCTTGCAAATGGGTTATTACCACCACTCCCTAGACTCTCAGCTGTCTGGCGACGTTATGAAAATACTGAGATTTCTGTGATTTATGAACCGATCGTGCCTCTCATGCAAACGAGTGATGCTAATACACGAGTGATGACTGTTAGGAACAATCTAGTTTCCGGTTCGGTTCTATTGACATTGCTTGAGATCTATTAAGGTTCTATTAGTTTTAAATTTGAGTGAAAACATTGTATGAGATGTTTGTTCATATCTATTGGGGATAGACATTAAAACGCGTTTCGAAGTTAAAGTTAAATTATAATATGTAAATAATATATATGCAACATAACTAATCCTATTCGAAGTAGGTTTTAATAACCCATTGGGTAAAGAACACTACAAATAACAAATTCTTTAGGGTGTGTACCCATCATACTTGCTAAATTACGCGTTGACCGTAATATATCTATTTTTTCTTTGACTTTGTCCTCAAAATTTAATTTTTTTTATAGAATACAGGTATATATGTGAAGAAATTTGTAATTCTTAATTTGAACTTTGCCGTGCTAAGTTCGTGTCTACCATGAAGTGAGAGGTATAAGGTTCGAATACCGTTCCGGAAAATTATAACTTAGTTTTAATATATTCTGTCTCTGGAAGGGCTTGTCAGTGGCCGGGCGAGTATCTTAAACTATGTAACAATCTATATGCGGACACACTAATTGGACTGGCTCGGCCGAAGTGATACTACATGTTAATAGAATACTCAACGTGAAATGGTAATTGTATTTGAAACGGTGCTTCTGCTATGTGAGTGAGGATATCGGAGACCTTGTAAAAAACGGGCGTAAAAAGCCCGCAACACAAACAATGCGCGAATTGTGGCACGGTTGTCTATGGGAGGCGGTGTTCTCTTACCATATAGAAGACCCACCTGCTTCGTTCTCCGCTAAAGAATAAAAAATCTACTTATGTATAAAAAAATTGTGATACATCTCGCTATCGCTTCTACTCCAAAGCGTGTACTGAGGATAAAATTTATTCATAGAATTCAATTTTGTTGCAGGTGTGCCTTGACCCTTAACGGAGAATAAACGAGGCTTATTATGGGTGACTTTTGCTTATGTTTCTACCTCTGGGAGTTAGTGAAGCATACTCGCATCACTGATATCCGGACTTTACTCTTGCCTAACAAACTGTTCCTTTTGATTGATTGTTTTGATAGTAAACTACCGTAATTAACCGTAAATATACAAAAGCCTTGAGAGCCTTGTAGTTAAGTGGTTTAATAAGACTACCATGAAGCGAGAGGTATCAAAAAGTAAAAATTATAATTTTTTCGGTTTCTAGAAATGCTTGAAAGTGGCCGGGCGAATGTCTCAATACTGTCGCACCCATGAGCGAGCCATGTAGAGTAAACACATGTTGATGCACTAATTGGGCCGGCTCGTCCAATGTGAAACCACGGGCTGACAGAATCCTCAGCGTGAAATGGTAGTTGTAGTTGAAACGGTGCTTCTCCTGTTTCACTGAGTGAGTGAGGAAATCGGAAGTTCTTAAAAATATCGATTAATGAGTGTAAGAAACGTGGTGGTTTACTGTAGGCAATACCATCAATGCGTGGACTATGGCGCAGTTGCCCATGGGCGGCGTCGTTCTCCTAATGTAATATTATCTAAGAACAGGTACGCCTACGCCCAACCGGTCAAAAGCTCGACATGTTGGTTATTAATAGAATTTCAATGTTCTATTGGTGCTTAGATTTTTTTGTATTTGTGTTTGTA
>DWCF01006886.1:0-11611 GCA_018230265.1 Delias oraia | reverse complement strand
CTTTCCATCGTGTGGCGGGACGTTCCACTCTGCGTTTTCCGGTACGCGGTCGCCACTCGAGAACCTTTCTTCCCCATCGGTTGCCGGTTCGTCGAGCGATGTGGCCAGCCCATTGCCACTTCAACTTACTAATACGGCGGGCAATGTCGGTTAGTTTGGTTCGGCTGCGGATAACCTCATTTCTGATTTTATCTCACAGCGAGACTCGAGCATTGCCCTCTCCATAGCTCGTTGAGTGAAATAACGTACGTTGACGTTATACCCATCCAAAACATTTCTGAGGCCCTCGCGCCGTTATATTTGATTTAGACG
Source organism: Delias oraia (assembly GCA_018230265.1). Taxonomy (NCBI): domain Eukaryota; kingdom Metazoa; phylum Arthropoda; class Insecta; order Lepidoptera; family Pieridae; genus Delias; species Delias oraia. Next base: position 11,299 of record DWCF01006886.1, on the reverse strand, counting down.
CTTTTAACTTTTCGATTCCACAAAAAAACAATAGCATTACTTTTTTTAAAAGCTTACTTCACCAACTGGATCTTAGCTGAATAAACAAAATATTGAAATAATATTAAACCTCGCGAAATTATTACTAAAATATATCTATTTTATTATAGGTTTCACTATATTTGTCTATGGTATATTCGGACAGAACGTACCATACAGGAAACGATCAGGGGGTTGTGCTTGCCGAGATCCTGACTCAAGCCGTAGTCCCAAGCCAGGGAGCACATGAGCAGCGCTCCGAACGTGCTCCACACAGAAATGCCACCGCGCTCCCAGCTCACGGCCACTGCCCGCCCGTCACCTGTCCACCTATTCCCAACTACTCTATTAAACTTTCTCTATAAAACCATCATACGAACTAAACATTTGAGTAACTTATATTTATCACAATTATCATATGAAGTATTCTACTTATTTAAAAATAAATAATATCAACAAAAGAAAAAAAATATTTAAAACAAAAGAGATAAATAAAAGAGAATTGTTCTACACAGCAAATGCATGGTCTTATAATCGGAAGTTCTTATAATTAAAAAAAACAAAAGTATTTAAGTGTGGTGGAAGTGGTAGGTAATTCACAAAGAGTAAAACCAACTTACCTAATACATTTCACGGGCCCCGGGTCGCCGGGGAAGTCTTTAGAGCTGAGCAGCATTGTATGAGAAATCTCGAGGCCACCGGTCACTTCGTCTATCGTAAACACATCCACCTGCGAACTGGCGCACTTTTTATAGCAAACTGTCGTCTCAATCTCCAATTCAGAAAGGCTGCTCTATACAAATAGACAGAATGAGCCGAGCAATTATTTATAGCTTCTAATATTTCAAATATATATCAAACATACTTCTTTCTTCCAATAGCAATGAGTCTGAATTTGTGATTGACTCTGGCGCAGGTCGCGTCATCTATGCCTTGAGCCCAAATTCCCTGAACTGCCTAATAAAGAAGAAAACAAATCACATTTATAAATATTTAAATTGTTTAAATTTTAAAATTTAAACAAAAGTTTTCTTTTCAAATATACAAATTTAAATACGTTATTTCTAGCTCCTAGCTTGTAATAATCTAGCAAGTGCCTTCAATCAACTGGCAACAATGAATAACCTTTAACCCCTTACCCTTACATCAGTCTCCAAATTTATCTGAGGGGTAAAAGTGAGAAGTGTATAGCATACAGTTACAATTAATACGCATAACCCAATATGTAATATTCTTTAGATTTTAAGTAAGCTTTATTCTCACTGATAAAGTATCTAGACTTAGACTTGCTCAGTATTTTTCTTTAAACCCATCTTTATTTCATTATTTAATTATTTTGCTAGTGTAATATGTATAAAATAAAATTTATAATGGACTGTTCAAAAAATACGAACATTTAGTCGAAAATGAATAACAACAAAGGCTTGCTTTATTGTAAATATATTTATTTTATAAATTTGTTTTGCCATAAATTGCTTATATTCGTGGCTTTTTATATTATAAACAGGAATCATATACAAACTTACATTTGGATCGAATTTAAGATTTGGGGCAGTAAGATAAGCAGCACGGCCATCATTCAAAGTTATACCAAAACCGCAGACTAAAGGAGAATACTCAATATCGTTGACATGGGTATTGTCTTCTAGTATTGGTTCAGCTGAAATTTTTAAATTTTTTATTGATCACCACACAAAATATTATATTATGATAAAATAAATAAATAATGTATGTGAATGTTACCTTTAGAAACTTGTTGGTTTATTGAAAATGGTATTCTCCCCAAATCGAGGCAGTAATCTCTATTCTGCGATCCATCCCAGCGATAACGCAATAAATGGGCCCGAGTTGTACACACAAGTATTTCTGTGCCTGATATACAACACATGCGAGTTATTTGACCATCCCATATTAAGACCTCTTTAAACTAAAATTAAACAAACATTTAAAAAACTAATAAAATATGAATAATTTTTTACATCTACAAGAAAAATAAATTTATTTACCAATGTTATTTTAAGAGATGGTATAACTTCTTTGACAAACAATTCTGCTGAGTCTCGTCTCAAGCTTGCAGTAGGTGGATCAAATTGTTGATAAGCTGTTTGATCACTTTGGACTTCAACGTTGTATAAAATCAAATGACCTTCTGATGTCTACAAACATAATTGAAACTTAAACTTACAGTACAACATGTTAATATATTGATAAAAAGAAGAGTAATAACTGTACCGAAACACATATCATAGATGAGTCTGGCTTCCATTCAATGCCAACATTGATTCCAAGTCTTTGTATAGATTCAGAACTTCTTTTGTGATAGACTATAGAGACACTAGGCTAAAATGATAATTTAAAATTAAACCATAGAGTAATAGGAATAACTTGATTAAAACTCATTGATCATAGGTACCTTACAAAACCACACAACAAAAGCATCATTACTTAATGAAGCAAACAGTATTTTATCTCTATTAGAGACAATTTGTTTAAAGGCCTGACAATCTACACCCAAACTTCTTAATACTTTTGGCCATCCTATAGGAAAATACATGTTGACTGAACATTGAAATGAAGCGATTTTCTACTGCGAAGCGATAGCCTAGTTTACTGAATAGATAACCCAGTACTATACTGTACTACTACAAGCGTAAACTTTAAACAAATGTCATTTGGTTCAAAGATTTTCGTTGCAAAAAAGTTGCTTAATGATATATATTAATAACTGCCATATTTACAGCATAATATCAGAATTAATCTTTGATATATAAAATAATTATTGCTATAGTGTTTTAATATTGTGAGCTGAAAGTCATGGTTAAGACAAAAAAGTCCTAACAAAAAAGATCTTTCTCGATTTCATGGCTTGATGACCTTAAAGATTACGATGAGATGTAAAATATGTCGAATTACAAATATTATGTACACAATCGAGCACTCAATTAATGAAATTTCCAATTATTCAATATCTTAACACATAGTTGTTATTTGTCAGTGTATAAAAATACAAATGTTAAATGATAACTTGTACTTGTTTGACTTTAACATAAACTGTTAACTGTATGAATGATTTTATGATGAACCACAGACTACGCAAGTAGTAATATATTTATAATAAGGATTAATTTGTATAAAGAATGAATCTTTATTGGGAGGGCTATTTGCTGCCGGCTATACAGTCATCACAACTTCACACGGTCTTCTGATGCGAACCGTAGGCTTGCTGTGAATTGATTTTGAGCGCAACGAGCGCAAGGGCATCTCCTGCGAGACACGAACCCCGGCTAGGGTCGTCGCGGAGGCATTGGCCACCTGAGCAGCCGGCCGAAAGCTCACCGGAGTGAGTCTGGTGACGTAGCTAGGTCCTCGCCTCCGTATCCGGAGAAGGCGGTTGTTGTCGCGGTCCCTACACAGAACCCTACTGTCGAGTTTATGTTATTATCCTCTCGGGAGGCTATTAGTTTGTTATTACCTATTATGATAAGATCATCCGAATCGTATAATACAACCCTGCGTCTCCGTTTGTGTTTGATCAAGCGAGGATTGTGATCAGCGTTGTGGCGCATGACTGGATTTGGGTAGTGTTCGGCGCTAGCGAAGTAGCGCTCACTTGTTAGCTTCATCTATTGGGCTATAGAGGAGAGCTCTAAGTCGTGGTGGTACTGCCTTGTTGCCGGACAAGGACGAGTATTTATAGGCATTGTTGCATAACGAATCCCACGCAGCTGTGCGTTAGTCAGACTTCGCATAGCTGCTCGATTAATCATCGTTCCATCAGCGACAATCTTTCGAAAACAAAAACTACAAGCCAGTCTAGCATAAGTGAAAGACCTCTTTGGAAAGTCGTTATGCTGTACCAAATTAACAAATATGGATGAATTTTTATGCTTTCCTTCAATGATGAATCACCATCAAGGAAACAATAACCGTAATGTCAGCTATGATGACGTCATACCCATCCAAAATACTTCTGAGGCGCAACCGCACCGTCATATATAATACATGGTATCGCTTGGGTATCTTGTAAATCTTGATTCTCCTGTTTTTACCGCGCCGCGCCATAGTGCCGTGCGGTAAATATTAGGCATTGAATTAATGAATAACGGACATTTTGCATTTTAACGGAAGTTAACGTGTCCGTTAACATTTTTACAAGTTAACTTAAAAGTTAATCTGTTAATTAAAATGTTACTTCGTTAATTAACGATTAACGGATTAAAGAGTTATGTTCAGTCATACCCAGCTATGTTCAAAACTAATTTTACCAAAAATCGAGAAAATAAAATTGTTCATCGGTCGTTCAATAAATAAAATAATTACCGATCAAATAAAAAGAAACCTAATTGATTTGAAGCACTATTTACGAGTAAATATTTGTTTAACTTTTATAAATATCCAATTATCGGAGAAATAAACAAATATATTACATTGACGGATAAATAACGAACAATCGAATTCTTTGTGCCAATTTCAGAGACGGCTGCTCGTTATAACATGTGTATAAAATTAAGGGTAGTACCTCAATTCTCAAATTTGTTATTTATATCTATGGTCATAAACGAAGTTTGTTTTTGACATGTTTAGTAATTTTGTTTGACTGATCTCGAAAAAATTAAAATATCATTAACTATATACAATTGCTGCATAAAATAACTACATGTGATTATGAAAACAAATCTATCGTTTTCAGTAAGCAATGAAATTCCTATTTAAAGTGTAGTTAAAAATATAGCAAGATGTCTGAACTAGATGATAACGACGCCAATTACAATACAACCGAGGATGTCTTTGAAAATTTCCATAAACGTACTATGTGCGAAGATGAATTTATAACAATGTCTGATTTAGTACCTGTGAATGAAGAAGTCGCGGAGTATTCCGAGGGATTGTTAGGATGTAGTGATATTGGCCAAAATTTACCACACGAACAAAATATTGTGTATGATAATGTAGGACTATCAGTGGAACATTTAGAAATTGTATCGGGATGTCATAAAGAGTTACCCCAAGATAACCTAACCCAATTGTTAGAAATAGAAGAACCAAGTTTGAATTCATTTATTAGTAATACCTCACCATCATCAAAGACCACCAGAAGTAGAGGTCGAAGCGGTAAACGCCACTCTAGAATAAAAACCAGTCAATCGATTGAACAACCTATTTCTGGAAAAAGGGGTGGTAAAAGTCAGGCACGAGGCAGAAGAACAGTAAATCATGTATATTCTTCATTAGAGAGAATTCCTTCATCTAGTAATAATAGCTCAAAAATGTCCAAACAAATTGTAGAAAATACATCTGATAAAACTATTAAAAATTCAAGTAGAGTGAGAAAATGTAAGGATTCTTATCTAGGCAACTCTGAAAAAAATGAGTCGCACCTGGAAAATGTTAACATTGTTTCATCCACCATCAACGACATAAATATTTGTGACAAAAAGCCTAAGAGGGGAAGACACAAGCCTAAAAATATTTGTGACAATACTTGTGAATCTGAATCTAAATCATCAGATAGCTATACTAAAAAGGTAACAAACAAAAGGAAGAGGGGGCGCAAACCAAAGTTATTAGATAGTGGAGCTTTAGTAAGCATCAGTCAAAAATTTAGTTTACAAAATAATAACATTGATTCAAGCACAGCTTCTGTATCAAATGCTGAAATAATTGAAAATAATGATGATTGTGACAATATTTGTTTAAGGGACCTTAAAAGTAAGCTTGAAGCTGTTATTCCGGAAGTTCAAAACTGTGATCATAATTTACAAAGTATTGATAATCCTTCAAGTGACACTAAAACAATAATAACTGAAATACCTCAGATTAAAAGTATTTCCAATAATAGAAGTATACATGAAGCAGAAATTAACAATGATGATATGGATATGGAGTTAGAAACTTTAGAGACAAATCCAGTCATACTTGATGATTCAAAAAGACCTTCACGTTATCGAAATAAACCTTTTTTTAAATACAATCAGTCAGATTCAGAAGAAGAAGATCCTTTTGCTAACGTTGAGCTCTCTGATGATGATACCAATAAAAATAAGAATCGAAACTATAATTCTGATGAAGAGTATATACCAGGAAGACTTAAAACAAAATCTTTTGGGTCTGAAATAGATGACAATACAGGATCTAGAAAAAGAAAATGTAATACATATTTTGATAAAAATGGTAAAATTAGAAGATTTAAACGGAAACAAAGTAAAAAACTAAGTGAAACAAAAGAAGACAAAGAGGATTCTGAAGATACAATATACATTAAAGATTCCTTAAAAAAAATAGAATTATGTAAAACTGATGATGATTTAACACACCTAATTGCTAAAAAAATTCAAGGAACAGAAATTAAAATAATACGAGCTAAGCCAACAGAACAGACACTGACTCCTTTTCAAATTCCTGTAATAAATCCTAATGAGCCTAAGAAAAATGTAGAAATTTCTACCCAGACATTCACTTCACAGCTTAAAACAGCTGCTGTTCAAACAGGCATACAGTATGATCAGGCTATGGTGAAGCAAGTGACATTATCAACTGAGCAAGCTAACAATGCTTGTGAATTTTTGAAAAATATTGTTAGTGGAACTTCTGAATTAGGAGACCTTATGATACAAAAGTCAAAAGATTTTATGGCAAAAAAGATCAATACAGAACATGTTAAAGATACTTTGAAACTGGATTTTTGTGTCAAAAAATCTTTTCTGCTATTTAAACTTGCTAAACATAATTTGTCACAATTGGAGGAGAATTTAGAGCAACAGTATGAAACCTTTTTGCTAGCTAATAACCTGGATCAGTACCGAGAACAGAAAAAAGTAATTATTGCAAAACCTGAATATGACAGTGATTGTGAGATTATTGATGAACCACATTCATCGAAAGAAACACCATCAAAACCAAAAATGGAGTTTAATCCTAAAACAGTATTTTTGAATAAAGAACTCTCTATTAAAATTGCTAAAAAAAAGCCAGAAATACCTGTCAAGCTTAAGGAAAATGTAAAAGTAAAAACCCAGGCTACAAGTGTCTGGATAAATAGTTCAATTATGGTTAAGAAAGTTAAACCCAATCAGTCTTTTTTAGACCAGGACAGCCGAAATAAAAAACCCCCAGATTTTGTGACAATGCAAATGATAAAAGAGTTTTTCAATGGCTACTATAAACAAAGAACCTTATCAATATGCAGAACATTTAATTCTGTGGAATGGTTAAGATCTTCTCAAGAAATAACTTGCTGTTACTTTATAAAGGGTGACAGCCATTTTGAACAGTCAAAAAGGCCTGCTAATGCTTTTTCACCACTCCATAACTCGGAACTAACAGGAACCTACAACATATATAATACAAACTCAGACACAACTCTTCAAACTATTGAAAATACTAATAGCATACCAAATACATCAAACACAGAGAGATGTGTAGGAAATGTTCAGCAATCTCAATCCTTAGCAAACATTTGTATACAAGTTATACAAAAAAGATTTTTAGAAGTAGAAAAGATAAAGAATAATACAAATGCTCAACTTCAAAAATCAATTACTGTTTTCTCCAAATACAATATTACAAGTAATACAAAAGTTCTAACTACAATTGAAAAAGAAAATTTAAATTATGTAATGAAGAACTATGGATTTCATAATAATAGTACAGATGTACAACAAATAAGGTCTTTGCAGTCTTTATCTATTATGATGGTACAAAATTTAATGAATGACTATGAATGTCCAATTGATGGAGGCAACGTAAAAGTCGTAGCCTCTTTAAGATTGTTGTCTATTGGGAAGTTAAATAATCTAATGAATAACAATGCATGTCTAAATGACAGAAGAGGCATAACATCTTTAAGGCCTTTACAAAAACTGAAGTCAAAAACTCAAATTGATGACCATGAATATTCAATTGATAGAAAAGATATAAAAGAAATATTCTCTTTGAGATCTTTAACTATTGTGAAGTTAAATATCCTAATGAATAACATTGAATGTCCAAACGACAGAGTAAATACAAATACATCAGTACAGTTAAATAAAGTAATGCCTAAGAATAATGGACCAAAATATTGTGACCCATCATTGCCATCAAATACAAGTCTATTTACATTATGTTTTAAAAAAATTAAACAATACTTTTTACCAGTCTTGGATGTTCATAAACTTTTAAAAGTGCACAATGACAATGATGACATCAATAGTCAAATAAGTGAAGAAAATCTTACTGAAGACTCAGATAAAAGTTTATATGACTTAAAAAATTCGATGGTCATAACAATTGACAGTGTAGGTACTATAAAAGATGAAGATTTTCGAAATATACAAGAAGATGGTGATGACAACATTTGTATTGATGAAGCTGACTTAAAATATCAAGAAACTGAAGAACCTAGTTGGGTCTCCAATATCCAATTGCAAGATTTGTGTTCATGTTCAAGTTCTATCTTACCAGATCCAGCTGAATATACTGATAAAGATAATATTATTCAGTTAAAACCAGAGAATATAAAACAAATTAAAATTGAGCCACCTGACATATCAACAAATTTCGAACAAATTGATGAAACAACTTGTGATCCAACCTTCGTTCTACCAAACAGTTTTTTTAACAAAAAAGAGTATACTGAAAATGCAATAGAGGAAGTTGTCATTCATAAATATGAACAATTCGTACAATCAAACGAAACGACTAATGATATTGATACAAATAATTTATTATCACAAACTGGTGAGATTTTTGGTCAAAGTTTTCAAAAAATCCGCAAACAGTATGATCCAGATTCTGATGAAGACATTAAAAATTCTGACAGTATGGCCTTATTAGTGCCCCAAAATGTAGAAAACATTAAAGATAGATTGTTGGATAATAGTACAGATGATGAAAAGGAGCAATCAGGTAAAACAGTGAAAAGAAGATATATTCGCTCCAAATCAGGGAAAAAAGTAACAAACAAGGCCGGGAATGAAATTGAGATAATTACAAAAATAGTTAAGGAAAAAACAGGACAAGAAGAGAAAAAGCAAAGGTCTTTCAATTCTGACAATGATCTGTCGTCTAATGATCTAAGGGCAATGCAGGGCAAAGAAATTCAATGGAACGCTGTAGACTCAACTGAAAGTATTATACCAAGTTTGCCGCAAACATCTGGAGAAATCAAAAAAGAAATAGAAGATGAAGTACCAGAAGAAAATGATGATCATGACGTCCTTGCAGAGCTCTTAGAATGTGAACCAGATATATCAATCACTGATGGCATATTGAGTCTGTGTAATGAAACAACGATCCAGTATAATACACAAGGTCAGGATACATACCACTACGTCGAAGGAGATGGCGGGAAGTGTCACAATATTGATCATAAGGACACTAAACGGTATGATGAAGTGTCAATTAAATTGAATAGGCTCTCCGAATCGGTACTCGAAAAATATTTGCATCGCCAAACAATCCCTGATCAGAGGAACGAAGACATGGAATTGGATAGGTAAGTGCAATGTCAATAATTTCAATATATTCTTATTTAAATACACTAAGAATGCCATATATTTTTGCTTGTACAGTTGACTCGCAACGTTTTAGCAGTTCTTTTCAATATATGTAATTTATTGAAAAACTCTATACACTACTTTGATGTGTATTAAAAGGTGTCAGTAGAAAATATTAACAAGCCAATTTGTTTCAGGCTAACAAATTTAAAATTGTTTTATAGTAACGTATCAAGAGAAAAAGATCGCGGTAATGGCAAGGAGAAGAATGGGCTCAAGAAATTGAGGAAGCTGGGTACTGTTGAAAGAAGAATAAGTGGTGAGACTGAAAACATGGAAGAACTCGCTCCGTCCGACGACGAAGATAATCCTGGCGATATAACGCCCGCGGTTAGTTGCCTGTTGTATCATAGGGCTTTGACGGACCGTTTTAAATGTCATTTCATTTATCCATAACTGTTTTCGATTTACTCCCCGTGCTGCACTTGAAAATTTTTTCCATCGAACTTTTATTACAGAAATTGACAGATACAGACCACAACCTAGTAAAGGATTTTCTTCTGGCTGATAACAACAGTGATTCAGAACAAATGAGTGAACCCGAAGGGTTTATTGACGTAAAGAAGGAAAGGGAAGTTTCCCCGATCGGACGAGAAGTTAATTTAAAAAACAACACCAGTGCTGCAATGAGCGTTGGTGGTTCTGATTTGTTCACTGTTGATACCAAAGATACAAAGAAATTAAACAGCTCATCGGTGAGTATGATTTATTACACAGATGGATTATTTTTTTACGGACGTCGGATGGATTTTTAATAATAGCCTCGTAGCTAAGCCTTAAGCCTACCACGAAACGTCACCACTCCGTATAACTAATTTTATAATTTATCCGGTTTTTGAAACGATTTGACAGTGGCCCAGCGAGTGTCCCCAACATTGTCTTATCCGTGAGGGAGCCATGCTGTCGTTCGAAGTGATACTTTTCTCACAGAATACTTAACGTGAAACAGTAGGTACCTGTACTGTGATTAGCTCAGTGGCTAAATATATCGAAGGCCGTGAAACTATACTGCTGAAGCACAAACAAAAACGCGGATTGTGGCGCGGTAGCCTGTAAGCGGCGGGAATCTCTTAGCACAGAGAAGATCCGTCAGCTATACGAAGTTACCGCTATAAAAAACTCTCTGTATGTGATCAATCTTCATTTATATTTTTAATCCCTTTCGCAAAATTAGGCGTGTTATTTATTATTATTTGTTATTTGAAAAAATAATAATAATTAGTGTCTCGGTCGCAGTTTCGCAACTACTGCGGAAAACAAAACTGATTTCGATAATTGTCGTACACGTTCGCCTATATATAACAAATGTACTGGGTTCGTCGTAATTATTTACGTGGCCAAATCGACAAACTTGTTTTCTTGGCGAACAATATAAGACATTCGTTATGAATATTAAATAATAATACGAAAAACCATAAAGTTTTATTCTATATTATACCTTAATTTTATGAGTAACTTCTAAATGTAAATATTAGTAATTACCTCTACTAATTATCATAATCTTTGTTGAGAGAGAAATTTTAGTTTTAGTAGTTTATTATTATTTTTATATCAGAAGCACCTAAAACAATATGATGATTCTTCTAAGTAGAAATATAAACCAAAATATTAATTAGTTTCTAATATTACAAAATACCAATACTAGGTATTTCATATATATAAATACTGAAATTCAGATGATAGGGTTCTGTGTAGGGACCGCGGTAAAAACCGCCTCCGCCGGAAGCGGGGGCGAGGACCGATAC
>DWCF01006885.1:0-11612 GCA_018230265.1 Delias oraia | reverse complement strand
AGCTTACGCTCGCCCCCAAAAGCCCGCGATAAAGCTGTCAGGACCGTATGGTCAAACAGCAAGATAGTCATTCAAAAAAAAAGACCACATTCCCATCTGCGTAGTTTTTACGGCTTTTATATAATAGTGAAATTGCTATGATTATCTATAAGAATTGTTAACTTTTAGACTTTTTCTATTGAATTAAGTTCTAAAATCTCTCTGTTACATCTTTTACTTTATATTTCGCCCAACATTAATTCAGGTTTAGATATAGGCTGACTAAATCTTTTGTAAATTCGACAAGTCTAAGGGTCGATGACACATATAATGTTATGTTTATTACATGTTGACTAATGTAATTCTTATGAATATTAAAAGTTATTTTAAAATAGCTGGTTTCTATTTCCATGGGCCTATTATAATATTAATTATTGTTATGGGTTTGAAACCCATCTTTTTATAGTATAGCGGCCAACGGAGCAGCCATATTTCAACATCTTAATTGATGTATAAATGATAAGGTAAGGGTATATGATTCACAAATGACTACTCGAACGAAACATCATTTCTTTTCTAATTGGAATTGGATGAAAATGTTTGGAAATTTTTACCCGTAGGAGAGCTATGCTGAAACATGCGGACGCACTAATTGCCGACTCGTCCGAAATGATACAACGGACTCACAAATTACTCAGCCTGAAATGGTAGTTGTTCTTGAAACTGTATTTCTAGTGTTTCGGTGAGCGAGTGAGAATATCAGGCCCTTAAAAATGCCGCTTAAGTGTCGTTAAAAGCCGGCATCACAACCATTGCACGAAGTGTGTCGCGGTTGTCCATGGGCGGTGGTGTTTTCTTACCACATAGAAGACTCACCTGCTCCGTTGTTCGCTATACTATAAAACGATGGGTTTCGAACTCGGAAGCAAATGGCTCAGCATGAACCACATAATCATTACTATATTATCTATAGTAATGAAACTGAAAATTATCAAAGACGCGATTCGTTCGTTTCTAGCTAGCATAGCTTAATTTTTTTTATTACTGCTTACATTCATACTATAATCAATTTGCAATATAAAATCCATTACATCAAATCACTGCTATTTTTACTTTCAATCGCTGCTATTCTAATTTGAATCACTGCTATTCTAATTTGATTTATAGCTGCCAATTTTTTGCAACCTTTATCGAACTATTTACACAAGACCTGAGACATCTGAGTGTAAATATTGACATTCCTAATAGATTTTCTTACGGCTGCCAAATAATTTCAAAGCTCGTTCAAATATTTTAATACTGACATAGGTAAATGTACCTAAAATCTACCTAAAGTGTAATGACACTTTGCCCTTAAAGAATATTACATATAAATTCAACACGATTGCATAGAAATTGATTTTTAAACTTGACTATAATCAGTTTTTTGAAATGTTCTATCCCACTTTTGCTACAATAAATTCACTCCAACGAGATAGAGATAGTAGAGTAAGATCCCAGAGCGATCATCACAACTTATTTTCACATGGATGAAACCTCGTGTTCTCAGGAGTGTCTTATGTGCCCAAAATATTCTGCGCATTTGCGGAGCTTGCCGAGTGACACCTTGGCGGGTACCAGGGATGAAAGGTAACTAAAATTAATAGTTGTTATTTAACTTAAATTATTATTGCTGATTTTTATATATCCTTTGTAGAGTATTATTCTAAAGTTATATCAAGGGTTCAACCAACTATTTTTATTCGTGAAAAAAATGGATGGCGGTTAGAGGAAAATCAGTTCACTTTCATTGGTTTGATGGTGACCAATTATCATTCAGGTACTATAATTGGAGTTCACGATTAAAATTGATTAAACTTGTAACTTTTTGTATTTTCATTTTTTGGATTGTTTTTTGCAGAAGAAGACGTCAGCAAAAATATAATTGATGTTAACGCTGAGTATTCTGTGAGCCCTTGGTATCACTTCGGACGAGCCGGCCCAATTAGTGCGGAAGCATATGCTTCAGCATGGCTCTCCCACGGGTGGACTTTATTGAACTATATATACAGTCTCATTCACTACAAACTGACGCACAAAGTTACGAACCTCTGTCCGTATTATGACATAAAAAACCTCATTAAGTGCTATCGGTGAATTCAATTGTCCTAGATCAAAATATATAGGCCGATCTTATTAGCCCGACCTTTTGTCCATGTAAACGAAGGGTCCCTACGTGGTCACATTACTTACTGCCAGTAATTGTATTATTTTGCCTCCGCATTTCTCCTTGCCTTGCGCTTTAAGGTTTTTATATTGCCTATAAAAATCAAATATTCATAGTATTTTATCTGTGAGTGTATTTAAATGAAACACTAAGAATGCACAGAATAAATTAAACAAATTTAATTTAACATATTCCTTTTAATTATTATTATATAAATAATTTAATTTATATACTTTTTTGAAAATTTATGATTTTAATGAACGCATCCTTCAACTAAACACACATACGAATGTAAATGAATTATTTAAAAACAATGTTTAATATCTTTGGGTTAGACTTTTTTCATTGTTATCTAATATTAGTAGGGTCTATTAAGAATTGCAATTGTACACCCGAAATCGTATTATTTTTCGTCTTTATTATCTTCTGATATTAAACCGAATGATGTCTTTGATCAATAGCTTGGTTGCTTTTTTATGTACAAAGCAACCGGCGTGGGAACATCGGTATTGTATTTCTTTGAAGGACTAATGTGTAGTGACAAAAATATATTGTATTAAAAGAACTCGTACAGAATTTAATGTTTGAACGATCTTCGGACATGTAATTTTCCCTTCACCACAGACATTTATCCAATATCTAAGTATATATTATTTATAAAAATCAGCGACATTTTTCGTTGTAAATTTAACTCGAGAGCCGGCTCGCTTATCAAAACCAGTAGATGGCTTACGTGAAGTTTGCACAAAATCCGTCAAACGGTTCTTCATTTATCACATATTTGTAACAAATGCATTCACTATATGGCGGATCATTTTATAAATGGGGATTTTGTTGTCATATTGAAATTTTGTGACGTCCTGCCACGCGATGGAAAGACGATCTCATGAAGGTCGCGGGCAACCGCTGAACCCAGATCGCTCAAGATCGTAATAGGTCGTCTTTGGGGGAGGCCACTTGTAAGTTATTAAGCCTGCGTGGAATAGTGAGACCTACTTTTAAATGAGTAGTATAAATTATTCAAAATGTAACAGAGTAACTCTTAGGCATAAATTCAACAAACATTCATATAGGACCCCTCTTTAACTAATTATGAGGGATGTCTCTACAAATGAAACGTAGAGCAAAATAAATCGTCAGACTGACCGACCTTAATGAAGTTCTGTCATTACCCTTTTAACATGACAAGCGATTGTCGCCCTTAACATCATAACATAGAGATTAAATTTATATTTCACGCAAGTGTAAAATCTGGTTGAGAGTACGAAGGATTGAAATGTATGAAAACTGTTTAATGTATACCTCTTTGTTGTAATTAGTTACATTAAGGTGAGTGCTGCTGAGGATAAAATGACAGATTTAAATATTTTACACACCACATGAGTTTAAAATGTTTACTTATTAAACCTAGCGCCTTCGTGGCTTAGTTAACGCATCACATATTAAATCGTTACAGATTGGGAAAATCAGAAGGTTGATAGTTATATCTGAATAAAATGATAAATGAAACATGGCAGGCGCATAAATATTTTCTGCCCATACTATGTATATGAGATTATTCAATAAATACAATAGCCTCTCTTTTGAGTGCCTCGTAGCTTAATGGTTTTATAAGTCTATCACGAAGAGAGAGGTAATGAGTGCGAATTCCGGTCCGGACAATTAAAATTCAACTTATAATTTTTTCGGTCTCTGGAAGGGCTCGACAGTGGCCGGGCGAATGTCACACCCTTGGAAGAGACATGCTGAAGTATATGCGGACGCACTAATTGGATTGGCTCGTCCGAAATGATACCATAGGCTCACAGAATTCACAGCGTGTAATTTAATAAAAATATCATGATTTTGTCATGTGTTGCTCTAAAAACGTCATTTAAAGAATATTATTTAAATTAAAAATCCCTACAATAATAATTTCTTATTAATTCTATCTACATGTTTAACAAAAATCTGTGTCAGCCATGTTTGTCAAATTCGCCTTAATTACCAGCAAGTTATACAAATTAAAGAGTTCTATTTTCTTTAGCTATATAAATACTGCATTAAAAAACTATTCTTTCCATATAACGAAGCTATTCCCTTGTACATCTATGCTATAAGGTGAGAATATTGTATGCACGTATACTGTGCAATAACTAGTATTCATTGAATGTTTGAATGGCGCGGGCGGTACGCTTGTGGAAAAACACTTGTTCACATTCGCGCTGTGTACTTACACGTTTTTATATCTGCATTCCCGTATAATAGCTTATTGCTTTTGCTGTACTTGTTATGTATTGATGTCGCATGTATTATGTTCCATATGTTATAGGCAACAGCGATTTTCAGCTTGTCTATAATTGTACAGGAACTTTAGAGAGCGATCCGTCTTCCGAGCATAATATTAGACCGCGCTGCTGACCTATTTTTACTAACAAAAATAGCCATCACATATAAAAAACAAACGACAAAGATCAGCTTGTGTGTTTAAAAGTATCAAGAACAATAATAACTCAACACAGTTGACGGGATTTCATTTATTACATATAAGCGATCGATATTAGCCTTCTTTGACATCGCACTAAAATATAAATGAATCATATTAATGCAAAATACATATTGATTGAAATAAATTAAAAAATAAATAGGGTCAACATTATTATATAAGAACATACATACAAGCGTGGTCGTCAAATTGCCGCCGGTGAGCATTATTTGTGCGGCCCGGGGTAATGTAAATTGCATTATAACCTACAGAATAAAGTCTAAAATTTAAAGAACTTAGTATTTTAAAAATATTTTAAGTAATTCTATAAATAAAATAACACGTAAATAATATTCTGTTATATTTTTAGTCAAGAAAATGTTTTTTTTAAACCACAAGTGGGTTAAACGAGCAATATCGATTGTACCTGTAAACATCTCTGTAACCGAAGGTCAACTGCTCCAGGCAGTCGATAAAGGCGATACGACAGAAGATAATGAAACGCCAACAGTATCTAAATTACGCCCATCAGCACTATATTCCCCGGGCAGCAATACTATACAAGTGAGCCTCGTATTGGGGTTTCCTGCATTTGCCAGTTTCAGCAACTGTCGCTACTTTTCGCAATATCACTCACTCGCTTAATGTATGCTTTATTTAATAAATGGCCTGCCAATTTTCATTGTTTTCAAAAGCAATTCCGTTGCATATGAAGCCTATATCGCTTTGGATCGACTCCTATGATGTAATGTGAAAATGAGTTATGAATTATTGATTCCTACCAACTCAATAATAACCATTCGTGAAAGTTTCCTCTTAATGTTGAATAAGTCAATCTGCTTTTTATATTATGAGGTATTAATACGAAATTGCCAATAAAGAGACGTGTTTCTGTGTGTCTGTCTGTTTTACAAATAGCTTCTATCGCATTTATTATTCCGTGAAAAACTTGTGTGTTCTGAGGAACTATTTGGATTAATACTTAGATTAAATAATACCTGCAGCTGCTTTTTACCATCGAACACCAAAAAAGTACAAAGTTTAATCCTTATCATCTCATTTTTTTATTCTATAGCGGACAACGGAACAGGTGGGTCTTCTAAATGGTAAGAGAACATCGCCGTCCCTGCAAAGCCGCTCAGCAGTCCACTCATTGGTAGTGTTGCCGGCTTTTTACGCCTCCGATATCCTCACTTACTCTGCGAAACGTAGTACGGTACTGTTTCAAGTTGAGTATTCTATTTGCTAACGTGTTCATAAAAAAATTCTTAACATGTATCTATAAGCTGTATCTGGTATATACCTGGAACTCAATTTTTTGTACAATGTATAACATTATTATATCCTAATTTTATTATCAACAAAACCACGTATATATGTTTGAACAGTTAAAATGTAATTAATATGTCTGAAATCATTAAAACCTTATCTTAATGATAAATTATTATTTGATCTGGATATCAAAGTTCTTAAGTCTCCATTTGTATTCAATTCATAGTCCATGCTTCACTCTTACCGTTCAAATGGTTGATCATTAGCGCTGAATATGCTTAAATTATACAAGTTCCTAATGAGTGTGGATATTACTACACCAGTAAAATAGACTCATTTGCAAATTCCGAAATAATAGCACTGCTATAAAGGAATAAAATGTGCTAAAATCAAAACTATCTTCAAAATAAACTGTTAATTCTCCGTATTGCTGCGTTCATTGCTTAATGGTTCTCTTGTCTGCTTCTTGAAATTCATATTCCGTTGTAAGTTTTTTTATGATATAGTAGAAAACGGAGCAAGTGGATCACCTTTATGGTAAGAGGACATCGCCGTCCATGGAGAGCCGTGCCGCAGTCCAGGCATTGGTTGTGTTGCCGATTTTATACGCCACTTAAGCGGCATTTTTAATTGGTACATATCAAATCCCACCTCTTTGGAGCTCGTGGCCAATCTATCTATCTCCACTAGACAAGAAATAATTATTTGCCTATTATGAGCATTTTGGTACAGTTAGATTAAATATTACTAATATACTAATAAGAATTTTTAATTAATACTTAATATTATAAAAATGTGAAGTTTGTGTGATGGTTACGTTGAAGAGGGTAATATCTACTTAACCGATGTTAAAATATCTTTCACCTATAAAAAGCTACGTTATTTTTTAGTAATAATGGCTATATATTCATCTGAAAAATAAACATAGTTACTCTTAGTAGTCGGATTTGCAAAGTAGGTGAAGGAAAAACGGTCTAACAATGTTTCTTATAATCGCTGATCAATGAGAGATATCATTCAGTTCTAAAGTAAAGTTATAGAGGTTGAAAATGCATATAAAAATATACCGGGCAGCGAATATTTATTTTTTATAATTTATATGGCGAAACAATATTTGCAGGTTCATCTAATAGAAATCTTATAAGCATAGTTGCTTATTTTAATAAATTACTAGTGCTAAAGATTGTCAGCTATAAAACGGTTTTTAAAGCGATTAATTCGTTTAGGAGTAAGAAAAACAAACAACAAACACATTTTCGTCAAGACGGTATATTCGCTATAAACGAGAAAGGATTTTTTAAAGTACGTAATAGCACGACATCGTAAATTCAGGATAAGGTGAAATTATGTTCTTTTTATTAAGTTTTTCCTTTCACAAGAATCATTCTCAGCCTCGGCGGAAATAGAAAAGAATTAATATTTCTCACAAACTTATTTTCTATATCTTCTCAGAGATTGCAAAAATAAATACATATCTATAGATACTATAAATATCGGGGATAGATGTTCAGAATTAATATAAACGAAAATTGAATATCTGGGAAATAATACAGTAGCAATACAACTGACGTATGTACCTAAATTGAAGAAGGAAGTCAATATCTTGAAGGGCACGTCCTCTGCGACACATATGGGCGAAATTACGCACGCCGCTGCGTAATATTCAGTTAATATCACATCCTCATATCAGCCAATCATGTAATTGTTAACTAAAATCAATATACCGACTTGGGCGAGTTATTGAATGTTGGGATAATTTTCCTTACCTCCAGGTTAAATTATAGGCTTTATATGAATATGAATCCATTAGAACCTATGCTTCCTTACCACAGCTCCATAGTTTTTAACCAAATCAGAGAAAAGTTTATAATTTAAAACATTCAATATAAGTTATACATTTAGCATATGGTTTATTTTTTATGGTATTGCAGACAATGGAGCAGGTGAGTCTCCTATATGATAAGAAAACACCGCCGCCTATTGAGAACCGCGTGACAGTCCGCGTATTAGATGTCTTGCCGGCTTTTTTTACGCTTTAAGCGGCAGTTTTAAGGGCCTCTGATATTCTTACTCACTTAGCGAAACACAGTAGAAGCATCTTTTCAAGTACAACTACCAGTTCACGTTTAGTAGGTACTCTGTGAGCCCGTGGTATCATTTTGGACGAGCCGACCCAATTAGTGCGTTAGCATATGTTTTAGCATGGCTCACCCACGGGTGTGAAATATTAGCATGTAAACAATAGGTCGCTAAAAATAATAGAAAATCAAAGCATTATTATACGATTTTCCTATATTAATTCAGTAAATATAACTATTTCTATGGTTCAAAATCCAAATTCAATTGAAACAATTAGAGAAAAATAGTGTATTGAAAAACAATCTATATTTTACTGCTGAATAAAATTTTATTCTACTTTGCGTTTCCATGAAAATATGACGACCGATACTAGTTTTACCCGCGGCTTCTTTTGATTAACTAAAATATGAATGAGTAATAGTTGGAGTGAGAATAAACATCAATTTTGAAATAATTTTAAAAATAAATTTGACTATTATTACTTGAACCCTTGTGCAAGTGAGTCAGAGAAAGGATAAAATAATTCACCGAACTACTTTTTGATCGCACATGTATTTACAAATCATTTTATGGGATATTTTTTGTTTCTAGCTTTATTATCCACTATGCTCTTTTAAAGTATATACAGACCGCCAAAATTACTATAATATGTATAGATAAAATGGACGATAGGGTTAAGTCTTGGCAGTCGTTGTAAAAATTTCATGTTGCTAATAAAATCCTTGAGACAGTATTCGCTCGTCAAAAAGATAATTTTCAAGAATAAAAGCCTTCTGGAGTGGAATCGTAAAGAAGCTTTTACGTTAAAATAAAACTGTTTCTGAAGAACTGTGCCACTTTTATTATTGTTTTAGATGTGCTCTACTTTATATAGCAAAGTTAACTGTACACCATTTATTCAATTACCCTACTGACTTCATTTAATTCCGACTTACAAAATATTATTTGGTTACATACACACAAAGACAATCATTTTAAAAGATTTGCTTAAACGAAACCACATAATAATTTGACTGCACCATAGTTTTATGGGATCTAATACAAACCTAATAGCAAAGAACATCTTTTCACGTATATAATATATAAGTAAGTATGAATATAATACCCGTACACACTAAAAGCATATTTGCATGCACGTATTAGTGAGACGGTTTAAGAGCTTTTGGCATTCAAATGCATCAAGTTTCAGCATTTTAACCCAACACCAGAAAATTTACGTTCTAAGTGCATCTCTCCAGCAGATGTTTATTATTCCTGTAATGCGCCATGTCACTCAGGCGTAGAACGTGATAAAAATTTACCTACCCTCATACGGTGGCTTAAAACGCCTATTATTCATTCACCTATCTACATATTTCTCTTGCCAACTATTAATTCAAGACAGCACCCGTAGGAGAGCCATGCTAAAGCATATTCTGACGCACAAATTCGGCTGGCTCGTCCAAAGTGATACCACGGACTCACAGAATACTCAGCGTGAAACGGTACAGTGTTTCGCGCTGACTGGTTAGATTCAAGATAAATATTTCTGGAATCAAATTCCTGCATCCACCATTACAACTTAATTACCAGTGTTTTACAAGACCCAAGTCCTAATTGTAATACATTTTGATTGAAAACAAACAGCAGAGTCTCTTGCCGATTCTTCTCTGCTATTTTCTTTCTGAATCAATGGTACGTTCAAAATATCTTCATTGAAAACAAATTTCAATAAAAATATTTGACTTTGTCTTTACCCAACGAACTTTTCTTTCGCTATCGGTGCTCTTGCTCTCAGACCATTATCTCAAACCTGCTGTAATTTGTTTAAGCAAACAGTGTAATAATTACGCTGTCAATTGTTGAGCAGATTACGCTGGCAGCGCTCAAAGCGTCGTTTCATGTGACAGCATCTCAATTATTATCGATGGTGCCAATTACTACTTAATCTATTATGTGTAACATAATAATTTGGTGAGAATTAATTGTGTGAGCTCTATAATTTTCCCGTAACATTCATCAGATTCCATTGCTGATTGTCAGTTTTTACTTTTAACATTTTATATTTAATTATTATTTAAATTTTAAATTAAAAATAGTTATATTCATTATTTTATTTGTAAAAAAGCCACAGCATAATCCGACGAACTAATGGGCCGGCTCAAAGAATACTCGCGCGAAACAATACTTGTACTGAGTCCCACTGTGAAAGTGCGTAGTGTGAAGCAGCATAAAATTCCGGCAACACATCCAAAGCGCGGTTCGTGGTGAGGTTGTTGAAAGATCTTTTACCATAAAGTAGACACACCTGCCCCGTTGCCGGCTGTGTAATATAATGTATTTCATAAAAGGATTACTTTTTCACTTTTATTGTTATGTTATTCTCTCTTATGTCTTGTTTAAAACAAATTATAGTACAAATAACTTAACTCGTCTAGTATTTAATATAATACGAAATTCAGAGGAACTTACTAAGAGAAACTGACAGATAAATGAATTCAATCAAATATAAATTTCACTTCAGTTATGTTAGCTTTGACTCTACGTCAAAGGAATTATTGATATCAAACTATATCTAACGCAAATATATTTAATTATTATAAAAAATAAAGTATTAATATTATAAGTATTAGTTGTATATTAAATCAAATTAGTTTTGTTTTATAAGTAGAGACGTAAGTAGAGAGTAGAGATTTAGGTTAGTCAAATTTAACCCTGTAAATTAAAATACAAATTATTAATCAACCATATTGTTCACAAAATGCATCAGAATTGTCATCAGAACCCATTTCACAGATCGCATCTATCAATTGCACACATCATTGAGATGCATTGGCAAAAACGGAGTACGCTAATGGACTTCCCATGTTCATATGCTCAAGGTATTCTGAAATTAGGTGCAGGTTTAATTGACCAGAAGGACAGTGTGTGAGCTGCCAGCACAATTACTATTAGAATATCGATTAGCTCTTAGACTATTTGATGAGCTGGCTTTAGTTAAGGACGCGGTGAATGCCGCATTAGTATGCGTATGCTGCTACGAAATAGTCATACATTCGCCTATTTTTTACGTACCTATTATTTGCCTATCTAACCATGATTTAACACCTAAAAATGGGTTTAAAAATTAATCGATAATCACGCGTGGGAGTGCCATGCTGAAGGATATGCTGACGTACCAATTGGGCCGGCTCGTCCGAAGTGATACCACGGGCTTTCAGAATAATCAGTGTGAAAAGGTAAAGTGTTTCGCTGAGTGGGTGCAGATATAGAAAGCACTTGAAATTATGCCACTTAAGCGGCGTAATAAGCCGGCAACACAATCAAGACTCGGACTGTGGCGCGGTTGTTCATGAGCGACATTATTCTCTTACCATATAGAAAACCCACCTGCTCCGTTATTCGCTATACCAGATTTTTTGATTGTATATTGTATGGAA
Source organism: Delias oraia (assembly GCA_018230265.1). Classification (NCBI taxonomy): domain Eukaryota; kingdom Metazoa; phylum Arthropoda; class Insecta; order Lepidoptera; family Pieridae; genus Delias; species Delias oraia. The sequence continues at coordinate 193 of DWCF01006885.1, read as the reverse complement.
TAAGTTATAAAAATATTGGGCCGCTTTATCAATATAAATGTTTGTAGTTGTGTCTGTGTCAGTAAGTAAATCTCTGCTCGTAAGATGAAATTAAATATAAGATTGAAGATAGACGAATATCATCATCATCATCATCATCAGCCCATTCAAGTCCACTGCTGGACATAGGCCTCCCCTAAAGACGCTTGGTCAT
>DWCF01006884.1:0-11615 GCA_018230265.1 Delias oraia | reverse complement strand
CCATAAGTTAATATTAAACGTATGTTAGTTCGCTGTATCAATTTGCGTAACCATAACCGATTGGGAAGTTAATGACAAATCTATTGTCCATAAACACATAATGACACGTGTTTAGTGTTTAACTAGATGGAGATAATTGGCATAGATAACTTTTATAACGAGTAATTAATGAGATGATATAACACAATACAGTTATAAAATGCTATCAGAAACGAAATATCACTGTTTGAAACATTACGTCACCTTGCAGGCTTTCTGTCATAAAAATTTCTTAAACTTTTTAAAAGCAATTGAATAATTTATCGATCTATTATTTCCTGGTTCTTTTCTATTAAATAGAGCGCAATGAAAGTCCATGGTAAGAAATCACCGCTGTCAAGCGACAACTGCGTCACAAGCTGCGCCTTAATTTCACGGATTTTCGATATGCTCATTCACTTAGAAAAACAGTAGAATTAAGTACTGTGTAACTTTTGTATTATGTGAGGCGTTTTACTTCAGACGAGTCGATCCGAATAGTGCATTAGCATGGCTCTCCCACGGGTGAGACAGTATAACGTCACTCGCCCGGTCACTGTCACGCCTTTACAAAAACTGAAATTGTAATTTATATTCAGACGGGGTTTAAATCCGGGACCTCTGACTCCACGGTAACTTTTAAATAATAAATGTATCTTCTAATTAACCGATAGTCATATATTTTTTGGGTGATATACCATATTCAGTACACGGACTCAGTTGAAACTGAACAAAATGAATACAATTTTAAAAGTTGAACCACTATTCTAGCATTGTTACTTATTTTTTAATCATCCTTAGTAGTGCTTAAGAAAGAAATGTCTTCTTTAAGAGCTTATTCCCAGATGTTCTTTTACTCATTTAAAATTGCTTTACAATGTGACTGGGGGTTGAATTTTATATTTATTCATCGCGAATTATTGAACAAAATAACAGTGTTAGAAAAATAAATAAATATATGGGATCGAAAAGTGTTAGATTGGAGACCACGGCCCGGCAAATGCAGCGTGGGAAGTCCACCCACAAGGTGGACAGAGAACCTTTCATTCTAAAAAGACGCTGGATGCAGGTTATCTCCGATAGGTATGCATGGAGTTCCAAAGGGAGGCCTATGTCTATCAGTGGACGTGTTACGGCTGAAATGATGATGATGATGATTTAACAAAATAATAAAAAATGTTTGCATTCAAATTAGGAAATTTGGAAATGCAGTATGTAATATTAAATTGTATATTATTATATATATAATAATATATATTATATATAGAGTATATCCAGCAAAGATAATAAAACGTGTTTGACGTTCCACTCACATCAATTGGGAACGTCCTAGCTTTATATATTGAACGAATAAATATGATTTATTTCCACGAGCACTCGAAAAACCTTAAAAATATTGACATTTCACTGCGCATATTATATCTAAAAGAAAAACACAGATATAGAATTCAATTTTGAAGTTACTCAAATAGGAATGTTGATTTATTATACTAAAACAAACTTATAAATTAATTTTGAACAAAAACAATCTGAATGTGACCGAGTTTCATTAATCTGTTCTACTGTGATCTGCCATTCCGACCTCATTAAGCAAACGAAGATATTTTCATTCAAGTCAAAACCTTTTATCAAAGTAATACCGTATAAACGAATTTCGTGCTAATTATATTATGTATTTAATGGTTAAACCATTTTCATTTATATGCATAAATGTACTTTAATGTAGATTGAACAACTCGAAAAATTATTTGCAATAAAAAATATTTACTAAAATTATTTTTCGTGGATATACTAATTTCGTTAATATTCTATAGCGGACAACGAAGCCGGTGGGTATCCTATATGGTAAAAGAACACCGCCGCTCATGAACAACCACGCCACAGTCTATGCATTGGTTGTGTTGCCTGTCTTTTATGCTACTTTAGCAGCACTTCTAAGGGCCTCCGATACTATCTGCCATTTAACTAGGTCTTTTCTTATTTTTCACCATATTATAATATAATTACGACATATTATGCAATATATGCAATCTATATACATATAACGTTTTTCCGTGAGCCATGCTGAAACATAAGCTGACGCACAAATTGGGCCGGCTCGTACTAAGTACCACGAGCTCATTACCAGCGTGAAACAAAACTTATGCTGTGTTTCGCGGAGTGAGTGATGGCCTCTTGAAATAATACCACAAGAGACGCGTAACAAGCTGTCAACATAACCAAAAGCGCGGTTTGTGGCTCAGTAGTCTATGGGTAGCGAAGAACCATTGAGTGAAATCCTTTTGTTCCGTTGCCTGCTATATTATAAAAAATATTTTTTATAAAAACTACAACATCTTAGCTTTTGAAGTTATACATTTTCATTTGCCTATTAACTTTTGATAATAATTTATTAAGAAGCTACATCAAAGTACTAAATGAACCTATACATATATGAAATGAGGCAAACGTTCGCAAAAACCATTTTGCTTTATCGTTTCAAGCCAGCTATGTTTAAATTTCCCGCTCACTGCTTCACATTATGCAGTGTGCTAAGCTTCGCGTCTTTGACAAACATCGGCTTAAGCCTAAAGGTATCTATCTATATCAGAGACATGGTGAATAGAATAATTAATATTTTGCGGTATTATATATAGGTTTAGGTATAATTAAATTTTGTAACCTTCACATTAATTTTCATTATATTTTAAATTATAATTTGTTGTCTAAGTGTTTCGTTAGGCTTGGTTTTGCTTTTGAAACTAAAAGCAACATGAGTATCAATAATATATTTGATGTATGTCAATAATCTTCAAATGATTATTGCCGTTTCGAAAATTTTTATAGAACTATGTCCATGTGGTTACAATTATGTTACATTTTTTATTTTACAATTTTATTTTTAAACAAATATTGTATTAACAATATATATTAAGACATATAAAAAAAATTACAAATTCTTATGAGATTACATTCGTCTGAATATATACAAAACATAGCATAAAAAAATAAGTGAGCTCAGCTCAGCCGCTGATCTCTAGCAACTGTAAAAAATATGAATAACGTGGATCCACTTTCGTTGTATAATCTCGTAGCGAAGCAGTTTTCCAAGAATGAAACGAAGTGGAAGCATAATGGATGGAGACAGTCCACCACTGCATTTGTGGGCGCGGTGGGAACATTTTTCTCATTTTAACTTTAAAAAATCGTACGAAAAACTTGGAGAATACGCAGCAATCTTGAAAGTTTTAGTTGGTTGGATCTCGAATATATGAGAGAGAAAAAGGCACTCAACCACTTCGTTTACATTTCAAACGCTCCGAAATATATACGACGCTAACTTTATTCCAAATTGTTTCGAATTTTACAATGGTTGCCGAATTAACATATTACACGAATTACCAAAGAGGCGGAAACATTTATTTTGCTTAATTTTACAATAATTTCATTTGCATAGAACTTACACTTGTTTGCCGTTAACTATTTTATAATTAATTAAAACAAAAAATAATCTATAAATAAGAAACATTAGTTACTTCCAATCTTACAGACATTTTTATTTTTTGATTATATAGTATTTCTCTGCCACAAAGTAAATGTGAGAAGCAATAACTCAACAAAAAACGTTTTGATTTTTTCCTAAATTTTAGTGGACCTGTTTATTCAAGCAACCGAAGATAAGCAGGGCGGCCTGGTTAAGTAACTCGTTGCCCAGCGATCTTGTGATTTACTGTGACAACCATGTGTTCGATTTCCGATTTTAATAAAATCTGTAACCTTTATATAATCTTTGGAAGTTCTTAAAAGCAGCTTGTCAATGTCTTTTCTTGAGAGAGACCAAAAAAAATATTTTTTTATATCTTTTTTAATATTAATCCTTAATAGTGGCGAGGTTACGACGGTAAAATATAGAAACAAAATTGTTGTTTTTCTTAAATATTATAATTAATATATATTATATTTATTATTATGTATTGTATATATTATGACCCATTCGTATTTGTTAATCATATACTGTCCTAGTCACGAGGTTCGGACAACAAATCGTAAAGGCATTTAAATGTGATCACCTGAAAATATTTTTCATTCTCTTAGTTACAAATAAGAAATAAATAAAGAACATTTCAGTAAAACAATATCATAGTTTACTTTAATAGTACATATTATATATGGTACGTTACATAACTCCGGCCAATGGAATCCATCACTGTGAAAGATCTCTAGCACTTAAACATATAGTCGCAAAAAGGCTTTTTTGTAAGCCTCTATTGAACTTGATAACACAGTATATAAGAAACCGTTGAATTTATTTCAACGTGACCATTATAATATATAAAAATTTTGTAAAACAAAATATTGTTTTTTAATTAGATTATAATGAGTTTTTAATTTATTTTACTAAAGACATACAGACACAAATCACCATACAATCACCTATTAGTAAATATTATTATACACGATTTTTATAACTTGATCTATCGCTTACATGGTTTAAAAAGATGTTGTTAGATAGAAATATTTAATTATCTTTGTAAAGTTCTTAATAACTAACTTTACGAATACGCCCAGATCTGTGAATAGCAGTCAAGAAACTGAACTGTCTGACTTTATAGTAAGTAAATAAAAACTTGCACGACAAATAAACTAAATAATAATACAAAATATTAACTGTTTATTTCACACTGTAAAAGACATCCATTTGCCTTTGTAACCGTACGAAATCCTGACCTCATGTTAAGGCTATGTAAAGTCGTTCCGTATTTGTACTCAAGCTCGTCCGTTAAATCCTTTCTAAGTCCGGTTTGGCGGTATCTTTTTCGTCTAGCTTAATGCCAACGTTAATGATAATGCTCTCTCACACTCCATTTGGAAAAGCGTATGCAAGTGTCAACCATTGTAATCAATATTTATTGCAAGAGGGCTTTGTACGAATGAATGTGCTCTTTGAAACCATGTATCCTTTTAGACCGAATTGCTTTTATCTGAAGCACAAATTTTCTACTTTAAGGCTCCAATAATTCGTAATTTACAATGTTACCATTCAGGTTATTTTTTCCTTTAATATCCTATATGGTAAAAAATACCGCCACCCGTCAACAACCGCGCCTCAGTCCGCGCATTGGTTTTGTTGCCGGCTTTTTACGTCACTTAAGAGGCACTTTTTTTAAGGGCCTCCGATAACCTCACTCACTCTACGAGACACGGTACAAGTACCGTTCTACGCTGTGTATTCTGTGAGCCCATAGTATCACTTCGGGCGAGCCGAGCCAATTTGTGCGTCAGGATGGCTCTCCCACGCGTGAATTATTAATACTTATATTTGAAAAGAAATAGTGAAAATAAATTCACGTTCCTCTTGGCTACACTTTGAATTTATTGTACAGTTGCAATGTTTCTGCAAAACCAGCTTTTACTACTCTAACAAACTTGTTGGAATGTTTGCGCTATCACAATTTTAACCACCTACAATTTTAATGTAATTTAGTGTGTGATAGTCCGACTTTAGCGACTTTGCGAAACTTGCGACAACTTTGATTAGGGTGCAAAATTAATTTGCCTAGCGACGCGATGGCCCAATCTAATTTTGCGTACAGTTTTGGACACACATATATTTATTTGGCAAAATTTACATACTTAACTTAAATCTTTAATACCCATTTTAATAAACATGATCAGTCGATAATTTATTGCCAACTTAAAATAAAAAAGAGCGTAGGTACGCTCTTTTTTCTTTGTTTGTATAATAGGTATCCTTATACGGCCAGCAACACAACCACGGCCCTTCTAGGGTCCATGGTGTCCATGGGCGAGGACCGCTTATTCTAGGTGAACCTCTTTCTTATTTGCCAGTATTTCGTAAAAAAATTAGAATTTGAGTTTTTTGAATATAAAAAATGAGAAAAAAACTATTTAAACAAGAATAATATATAATAATAATATATTTTATCCAAAACGCGTACAGATCGAGGAAACATAAAAAAATTAACTATATACATATCTGAATAGTATTGTTTCAGAGATTTCATTAGATATTTTGTTCTCAGCGGTTTCCTACAATAGAAAACAAAGAACAAAAACTTTTCATATAATACTTAGTAAAACAACTTACAACAATGAATAACTCTGATCTTGTGATACGAAAACCTTTATTTTGATGCTAATTGAAGCTAAATTCTTTGCTAAAGATATTACTTGATACGGTGTTTTAGAGTTTCATAATTAACAACACTACAGTGTCCAGTTAGAAACTCGAGTTTGCAGAACATACATTATATTTAACGATGTCTTTTAATTAACTACTTTTACAACTTCCGGATTATAGTAGTTTAAAAATTTTACTTAATTTAGAAGTGTTATTATACAAAATTATTCAGAGTAAAAAAGTTTTGTGTATTTTCTTGTTAAATTCAACCTTTTGAAAATCCTATTCATCTTTCTATAAGTAATTAAGGGTAGAGAGAGTTTTTTTTGCCAGAACCCTGGTTTTGAGTTTTAGGAATTCCTGAGTCGTGGGAGAGCCATGCTAAAGCATATTTGGAGGCACTAATTGCTCTGGCTCGTCCAAAGTGATAGCAGGGGCTCACAAAATACTCAACGTAAAACGTTACTTATACTGTGTTTCGCTGAGTGAGTGAGGATATCGGAGGCCCTTAAAAATGCCGCTTGAGTGTCGTAAAAAGCCGGCAACACAACCAATAACCGGACCGGCGCGGTTGGCACTAGGTGTCGGTGTTCTCTTACCCTATAGGAGACACACCTACTCAGATGTCCGCTATACTAGAAAAAAATCTTAAAAAAACTGATTTATGAAAAACCAGCTTGGCTTAAGTTGAAACAAATTTGAATACTATGTATTATATTTAACATTTTTTGAAATATCCATAAGAATATATTTTTTTGATATTTATAAAAATTACACGCTTTGAAGATATTATGAAATTCAACTAAAGATTATGAGATATTGCCTAATTCCATATTTGTTTCAAAGTAAACTCTAATAACCGCTATAAGGCTATATTTAAATAAACATTAATCTCTATGAAATATCACAAAAATAAGTTTAATATAGCCTGGTTGAAGCCTCTCGAAGACGGTTTACTTGAGCAAATACTTAAAGTAACATAACCTTCAGCAATTCAATGGCAACCTTATGAGGTGCTCAAACAAATTTGGGTCCCTTGAAGGACCTTTGAATAAGTGAGGTCTTACAATCAATTAAGGAATGAGTTTCACGATAATTTGTATCCAGAGCATTCAATAAATTGCTTTTTAAAAGTGTTTTTTTACTGTGTAATTATTTTTTATAGCTCTCATTGTATTCATTGAAACATTTGGTACGAGTAGTTTTATATAATAACCAAGTGCGAGCTTTAACTTAATAATTCATTAAAATATTTAAACTTTTTTCTTACGCTGAGAAGCATACGTCTGCTTACGTAAGATCTTCACTATCCAAAGCAAAAACCATAAAAGCTTATACGGCTCCTACCATCCCGCTGTAGCCATAAACAAGTTGTTTGCTTTACGAGTGTACAGTGCGTGTTATTGCAAAATTATTACTGTTTTTTATGTTTTATTTCGTATGAAGCATGTATAAATACGAACTTTGGTTATCTGACTATATTTCTGTTCATCTTCAGTGACCCACTTGTATAGAACAACCTTATCTTTCCTTGTTATCTCGGCTTTGTACAGTAACAAGATTACTTATTCCTATTTGATTTCTTCAAGTATTCTATCTGACGTATATATATTTTTACATCTTATTTTTATAAAGCTCTCATACAAATAATTCTGTATATTTCATATATAAAACTCCTATTAATCCCCTATGCAAAAAGACAAATACCAGTGAAGAACCATTATTATATGTGGATAGCTTCTAAACAAAAGGCCGGCAGCACACCCATCAAGGGCTGGGGTGTCTATGGAAGGAGGACCGCTTATCCTAGGTGGGCCTACTACCCGTTTTTATCTTTATTTGTTATTACTTCTGATAAATACACGTGTAAACCTTTTTTAAAGAGTTATTTTGTTAAACAAAAATGTTTTATGTTATAGCGAGCGCCCCACAATCCGCGCGTTATAATTTTAAGAGCGTGCAGTATCCTCACAGTACAGGCACTATGTCACGCTGGTATTTTATGAATATGACGAGCCGGCCCAATTTATGCGTCAGTATATGCTTTAACATGGCTGTCCCACGAGAGAATTTATTCTTTGTTTATATGTATATAAATATTTTATATCTATATTATTGTTATTATGTTATTGTATATATATGTATATAATTAATATCTTTGTTTATTAAAACATATATAAATACGGATACGAATGGTATTTTAATACAGAAAACTATAATTTTGTATGTCGCCTCGTGTTACAAACCACAACACGTGGAGATACTCTCTAACAGGAAAAAACCACTACGGCGTGTGATGCAGTTTACAAAGTGAACATTAATTTTACATATAGTCATTTTAATTCTCGATTTAAATATTTATGATATGACTTCAAATTACTATTAGTATCTATTTAGATATTATACTATAATGGCCGGTCTTGTCTGTAATTATCGGTAATAGATTTTATTTTCTGAAATATTGTTTTAAACTTATCTATAATATTATTATATACTATGTAATATACTATATTATTATAATTGTTTTATCCTTTTTATATCATATGTATGTATTTCAATAAATAATTAAAGTGAATTAATGTAAATCGTTTTTTGAGAGCCTCCTAGTTTAATGGTTTTAAAAGTGTACCATGAAGCGAGTGATATCGGGTTCAAATCCCAGTCCCGCAATAATAATTTAATTTATAATTAATTCGGTCTCTGAAAGGGCTTGACAGTGGCCGAGCGAGTGTCTTAGTACTGTATAGCACCCGTGGGATAGCTATGCTGAAGTATATGCTGGCGCACTATTTGGGCCAGCTTATCCGAAGTGATACACCGGGCTCACTGAATACGCAGCGTGAAACAGTACTTGTACTGTGTTTCGCAGAGTTAGTGACGATATTGAAGGCCCTTAAAAGTGCAGCTTAAGCGGCGTAAAATGCCTGCAACACAACCAATGCGCAGACTGTAGCGCCGGTGTTTATGGGCGGCGGTATTCTCTTACCATATAGGAGACCCACTTGCTCCGTTGTCCGCTATACTATAAAAAATAACAGTGAAAGAATGTACTAATTACTTCATCAAAGGCCGACAACGAACCTATGATGCTAAATATTATCTGCTGATATAGAACTGGATTTTTGACTTTATGTATGTCAATTTAACTTTAACTTTTATAATTTTAATTATATTATTATAATATTCGCCCATATCTGAATTAAGCAAGTTTAGTCCTAACAAAGAAATAGAAAGAAATAGAACTTTAAACTAATCCATTCTGTTACACATTAGCGCAATAAAAAATTCATTTATTTAAATGAAACTTTTTAGAACCTTTATTTTTAAGTTATATAATTCGGGCACGTATTTAATTCTCTTAAAAGGTAAAGCGAAGAGAGCTGAATTGTGATGAAAAGCATTCATCAAAACATTTTCCCTTTAAACCTGCCACGCAATCATTTTTATTTCTAAGCTTTCTATATCTAATACTCATTTTGGCTATGTATTTTTTAATTATATGCATGTCCAAATTTTAACAGTATTTTATCAACGTTAACCCTTGAACGTCATTCCTGCGTTGAACATGTACAGCTTACGAAAAATAACGACCACGTCAAAACAAAAAAATAAATTCGCAGTATGAAAAATACAATTCTTTAGTAGCCGTGTGTCAATTAATAAATATTTTTGTGTAGTGCAAAAAGGGGCATTGAAGGTAACTTATTATAATTGAAAGTGTTTTAAATTATAGTACAATTTCACATAGTTTGTAGTCAAACACTTTTTTATTTCATTTCGCTAGTGTTACTATGTTTTTATGAGAAAGTAGATTTCCATACTTATATCTATATCTCCAAAATTTTATTTCATTTGGAATAAATAGATGGGTCTGAAACATACTACCGGTCTATACCGGGTAAACTAGGTATTTTTTTAAATATGGCCCAAGGTAACATATCGTAGTAATAATGGTTCACAGAAATGTTTTCAATAAATATAAAATCTTCTTATTCCTAAATTATTATTTTTTTAAATTGGAATAGGAAATTTTTGGCCATTTTTCCTTCTTAGTAACCAATTAGCATAGGCACTCAATCCACTTCGGAAATTAAAGGATCTTGAGGCTGGTTACCTTAATTCTGAAATAGATACTTTACTGAAATTAAACAATATAATATCCATACAAACAGATTACATTGTAATTAAAAATAATTCTTTGCGTATTATTTCTCCTATATTACTTATTTAATTAATTTTATAGAAAAATATCAATCATCTGTATCGATTTATCGCTTCAAATGTCTCAAAATAATTTTACACCTAAAACATTGTTTTTAATAAAAATTTCACATATACAATCAAATGTATGGTATCTTATTTTGATCAGTTACAAAAGCTAAAATTATTTTATTTTACTTATAACCTATTATATCGATATTAATCTGATCTTTTCCAATAATAATATTATTTTTATTTTCTCTCACAAAGCTACAATTCATACTAAAATTATATCGCAAACAAATTTGATAATAACGAGTAATAAATAAACTTATAAATTTATCTTTGAGAGAGCTGTTCTGTGCTAGGTTCGAACCCTGTATGACAGAATCTCCAGGTTTACTCCTCCTAATCGCGGAAATTTACTAATGCTTGAACTATATAAAAAAACAAAAGTATTTATTTTATATATACATTTATTTACACTTCACCGTGTTATTTACATATCAAAGTTGAACCAATGTATTTTTATTTTCAATACTCTATGATATATGTTATACCTATTGTATTTCGGCATTATTTTCTTCGATGATGACTTTATTAAACCTCTTGCGGCCATGTGGTATCCGCCTTAATCTTCCCGGAGCACCGTCAACTTCTTGAGTAACCTGTAAGTAATATTAACTCAAATCATTATAAAACAAATTTCTTTGTTCCTTTTTTAGTTTCGCGTCCTGACTTAGATACATTTTTCATTTGGAATATCTATTACGCTATTAAAAATCACCAACGATACATTATGCTACAATTTGCCTACCATAACCTATAGAGTAGATAGTATCAAAATCAATTTACTAAAATTTTGTTAAAAATTTTGCTTTACTAAAAAAATTATCATATAACAAGAAATTTAAAACCTAAGATATTTGAAATATTATCAAATGACACAATTCTTTGCTGACGTCACCACATCAGATTCAAAAAACATTCATGCTTCACTATCAGTCTATTTTTATAGAAGCTACAATGGCACAATAGTATATAAACGTAAAAATTCTAGTCTTGAAGTTGCAGGTTAAGAGTAATCATCAATTTTACTTAAAATCTATGAAATGAAAAATTAAGGCTTTCAAATTCAAAACACTTAAATTCCAAACAGTTCCTTGTTCGTACATACATATTACAGAAATGCTGACTCGAAATATACGCCCATTTGAAACCCAGATGATAGATGATTGAATACCATAATTACTGCTTTTTTTTTTCAAATAAAACA
>DWCF01006883.1:0-11620 GCA_018230265.1 Delias oraia | reverse complement strand
GCTCAAGATCGCAACAGGTGGGCGTCTTTGGGGGAGGCCTATGTCCAGCAGTGGACTTGAATGGGCTGATGATGATGCTCTTTTATTAAGGGTGCATATGTCGTTTGGTATGGAAACACATTTGCGGGCAGCTGATTCCACAGTGGTCTTGCGCTGCATAAAATGCCCTAAAAATCTCAGTTGTGGAACAAACATTGATAAGGATGAAAATTTATATTCTTGAAAATTATTGTAGCCCTGTCTTAATAATAATAATAAGTAATATTAAATTCCATTAGGTGCTTACCAGCAGCATGTACAACAAGCCCAACAGTGGCCGTAACATTCTTTTCCAGTGGATTAGCGGATCCGTTGAATCTAGTCGACATCTGATCCACTAAAAGCATGAAAATGAATCCTGGAAGAAACTATGAGTTATATATTTTAATTGTTTTATTCTATAGAGGGTCTCCTGTATGGTAATAGAACACCGCGGCCAAGGGACAACTGAGCGAATTTCCGCGCATTGGATGTGTTCGGCTTTTTACGCAGATTAAGTGGCATTTTTAGGGGCCTCCGATATCTATGATATATATGAGTGAGGACTCATTCTGCGAAACACAGTACCAGTAACGTTTTTCGCTGAGTCTTCTGTGAGCCCGTGATATTACTTCAGATGAGCCGACCCATTTAGTACTTAATTATTATTTTCTTAAAATTCTAAAAATTTAGTCGTGCTATTTAAGTTATTATCATATTTTTTAATGGTATAGTGGACAAGAGAGGAGTCGGGTATCCTCCTTGAAAAGAGATCACCGCCATGTGTTACCAGGTTGTAACATGGTTGTGTTACCAGACCACTACCAACCTCCTATGTTTTTAAATTATTGTTTGTCTCATAAGCGGCATTAGAATCACGTAGGTACATACTTTATAGAATTCGTGAAATAAACAATATTAAATTATGGAATAGTTGTAAAATATTTTGGCGAAAATTTTGGTACAGTTTAAATGAACTTCATGCAGAATAAGATTGTAAAAACCAAAATTCTGAACGAATAAAACCACACACACCTAATAGAGCTTGAGTCAGTACAGGTTATTACGAAATAAATATAGGATCTTTCAACAAGGACCGGTCGATGTCCAGATCGTGAAAATTTCATCAGCCATCGTTGGAGAGTAGAGGGGCCACCGCGCCTGCCATAAAACGGGCCGCCACAGATTATTAATATCTATTATCTATTTGAAAGACCATATTTATGTACCATATTTATGGACAAAGTTATGTAATAATCACTTATAATACTCACCCAAAACTAGTGATATCCCAATGACAGAATGTAAATCAATTGGTTCAACTGGTTCAGGTGTGTAATCCTTCGTCACCACCGGATTTGTCCGTTCGGCGAACAGAGACCGAACACCCTCTGGAATGATGACAGCCAGCGCCGTACCCACCAGGAGACCAGCACCGAATACTGTTACCTTTAGAAGTTTCTCCTGAAACATTCACTTATTTATAGTGAAATGACAAGATGTTGTGTGGTTATGAATGCGTTAATAAAATCTATATATTCACAGAAGTATAACAGGCAACAAGTGGGTCAAACAGTAATTGGCACAGCCAGAAGTCTAGACTACATTATTAATTTCTTATCCATAATAAGTAATCAGATATTTGTCATTTCTCAAAGCAATCGGACTTGTATACTAATATAAAAGGTGAAGTTTGTCTGTTTGTGAAAATTCGTTGACCAATTAATTAAATTTTATGTTTTTTGTAAGTAACATATATTAACCCAACAAATGAGAAGGTTTTTTCATAGTAATCGGATTTGCAAAGTAAGTTGAAGAAAAATGATCGTACAATAATAATTCTTAGGAAACCTGTCTTCACCATGAGGGATATAAGTATAGAATTCCAAAATAAAAGGTATATAAAAAAGCAAAAAAAGGTATAGAAAATAAAAAAGCAATAAAAGTCACTTAAGTAATTTTTTTAATTATAGTATAGCGGATAACGGGGATAACTGATAGCGCATAAGAATAACATAGCATTAGCTTTAATTATTATGTCCTTCAATATATTAAAATCTTTTAGTAACAGTAAATATACATTTCTATAACTGCATTTATAAAAACTTACGAAATCTGATTATATCTGTCATATGAAACTAATTAAAAGGAACTGATTTGGTCAGAGATAGATACCATTATTATCATTAAAATTTTATGATAATTTTACTAGAAATTCTTATCATACTAATTCAAACACTATGCAAAGATTATATCCAAAATTATCTGTGTTTATTCAATAAAAATCTCACACATATAATTAAGTTGTTCTTAGACTTGAAAAGAATTTACATGGGCGCGGTTGATGGGTGTTGGTAATTATTTATAATATATAATTAATTATATATAACATATAATTTTATTTTGTTGTATAGAAATCTTATGAGCAACTTCTATTGACATTTTATTTATGTACGCTTCAAGTAAGATTTAATACATTGTAACTTTTGCAATCTGAGTTGCTAATAGGGCAATTTAGGCAATCAACCATTTTTCAATGTAAAATTTTAAATAAAATTTGAACAACTATTTGTAAATAAATATGCAATAAATAATAAGAAAATATGATTATGATATTTATAAATAAACATTACAATTTTTAAGTATTAGAATTGGAATTTATCATATCCAAGTGTGCTTTTTATTACTCAATAAATTTCTTTACATACAATCATAAGATGTTTGTTTTTTTAATAAATGGATAGTGACTGATGGCCTTTGAAGAATTGAAACAGCTTCAATATATAACTGAATTATATTACTGACTACTATTTACTATTTAAGGGCCACCAATAGGATTACTCATTGGGGCGAAACACAGTAGAAGCACCATTCCAAGTACAACTACCATTTCACTTTGAGTATTCTGTGAGCCAGTGGTATCATTACAGACAAGAAAGCCCAACCAGTGAGTCAGAATTGCTCTCCCACAGTTGAATAAACTTATTTCAAAGTGTAACAAGTGAAAAGTGATGATTACAAGTTTTGTCATCAACAAAAATAATAATGTCAATATTAGCTTAATATAATATAAAAAGTATGTTTCTAATATAAATGAACATAAGGTTATTGCTAAAAATTAAATCATATTAAGAATTTCTAGACAATTCTTCAGATCTAATTTATATAAGTTTTGTTATTAAGGCCTTAATAAGTGGCAGTGTGGTTCTATATTAAAAAAAAACACATGACTTTTACAGGACAGTTGGAATGAATGTAACTATTAGACAGCATAGTCTAAATCTTAAAGTTGAGACAGTTAATATTGTTTAAGATTTATGGATTTATTTGTTATTACTTAATTCTTAAATTGTTATTAATTCCAATTTAAAACATTACATTCTAATCTTTAAGCCGATATCAACGCTAATTATGCAATTATTTCTGCATACTGCAATACCGTAACAAAATAGTTTCAAAAGCAACAGCTGGCTTGCACACTGCAACGAAAACTATTACATACATTGGAAAATGATTTATGAAATATAGGTCGTTTTTTAAACGTCTCTTACCTCAGACATCGAAACATTAAGAGGGATGCTTCCTGCTACATAGGAACCAATTAACATCACTAAAGCTAATAAAATCAAAACTACAGTTCCATCCATCTTTCGGGTATAGTAGAAATCGCCAGTAAACAAAAACAATAGCAATTTTGTTAAGATACCGCTATAAAATTTATACCCTCTTTGAACATGTGTGTATCAATATTTGTTAATTTATTCCTACATTAAATTTATTATTGCACTTGAGTAAATACAAATTAAAATTTAGAACACGATTAACGAAAGTGAAAGCTCAAGACACGGTCGATTTTAAACATTTTGAAAAACTGAAGTTTGATGTTGCCTCATTGACATTTTATCACTATTTCGTAATGACGTCAGTACTCATAGTGAAAAAATTTAAACCATATAGCTATAAAAATTGTTAGCCTATGGTATTTCTGTCATAAGTCATAGATAATAAAATGTCTACGAAAGAACTGCGTCACCGTCAGAATTAATACTAATTTGTCAATGTCACTCATTTCATGGTTTCCCGTTTAGCGCACGCGGAAGTGGACAATCAATTTCCTTTTCCTTTAATTTTTCAAATAAACATTTCACAAAGTTCACAAGAACTCAAAAATAGTTTTTAAAATTGTATTACTTGTTGAAAACGCATCTGTGTCCTAGTGTTAATAATGGAAGTGACGGACTTGAATGACTTATTGAGCGTCCGTTCGATTAAAATGGAAACAGAAAATAATTTTGTTGATGACGAAAATGTTGACGATAGTAATGCCCTATCCATCATTCCTCAGTATGTAACAGAATCTGACTTAGGTATGTATTGTTTGTATGTTTATATAAACTTGAAAATATAGGTATTGGTGAAACGGGATATTTTCTGCAACTCGTCGTCGGAGCCCTTATTTTGCATGGAAAATTTAGGTAGGTACCTAACTAAACACTAATTATTTTCCTCAATCTTTGATACATGTTTGAGCAATGAATACTTATACAAATCTACTTATTCTTATTGTTGAATGTTACTATGTTATATCAAAAAATATATGTATACATAAAGAAAATGTTTTATTTTTAGGTTTAATACAATCAGGTTCAGAGATTTTAGAAGCTGAACCATTGGCAGTATTCACTGATACACATGAAGATGATTATCAACTACAGACAGCAGATTCTTATGGTAATTACATAATAATTTATTTAAATAATTTGATTCCATTATTTTGTCTTAATAAACATTGAATAATAAATAACTCAACTCCACTATTTTTGCAAAAAATAAATAATAAGACGACTGTGTTTTAAAATCTCAACAATCTTGGAGGAAAATTTAGTGATACGCAGGAGCCTTGTTGTAATTTTTTGTTAATTTCAGAAGAAATAGTACAGATGATGGACATCAGAACTAGATTATCACAATTAGGTACTATGTTGGAGCAAAGACTTAATTTGAATCTATCAGATTATACTTTTTGGTTGCAAGATGCAAAAATGGTGAGAATATTTTCTAATTAATATTGAAGTATGTTGATTACTTTTTAGAACTAGTGATTTTTGACTTCATGAAGTGAAAAGGAGAAGCATATATATAAAACATTAAAAAATTGACATGATTGACCTAAAGATCTTTTATCAATATAATATAATAATAATACATGTTGCTTATAACTAATAAAAGCAATTTTTAATTTTTATTAAAATAAATAATTAGTAAAGTAATAATAATATAATAGGTATTCAATGTTTATTACAAATTTATATAAAATTAATTAATTTTTAATTTTAAAGTTTGAATATAAAAAAAACGCTAACATTAAGTGAATTATAATATTATATTTTGTACAAAAAAAAATCGAATACCATATGAATGAATACGAAAAAGAAAATCAAAAATATGATTCCGGCCAGGATCGAACTGGCGGCCTTCTGCGTGTAAAGCAGATGTGATAACCACTACACCACGGAACCAATGACTATATTATCGAAATATTGGCTTATGTACCAAATATTATATAATGCTTTAAGAAAACTGAAATTAAATCACATCTTGGGTGTCATATAATATTAAAATGATCACTATAAATTTAAGATGCCTTATATATTGTTGATGTATATATGTTGATATATTGTTTTAACTATGCTTAAAAAAAATATTTTTTTTAATATACAGTTCTCCGCCCATGACACCGCCAGCAACTGCGTGGGCCTCGGATGTGTTGCTGGCCTTTAATTAATAAAAACAATGTCTTTTCAGTTAGAAAGTCATAAAACGCTAGTTGAGCAATGTATAAAAGGGTCAGGTGTTGTTCAAGTACACATACAGATTCGCCCAGCTCAGAAGCAGATAAATATTGTTGACGTACTGAAACCTGATGATGATCTATTGCAGTTACCCACTGAGGATGAATGTATGTATCTATCGACTATTAACAAGTGCAGCGTATTTGTGTTCAAGGTACATATGAAATAAGACAATTGACTGATTTAGCTACAGCGCGATTCGCATACTTCCATAGTTTAATGTCGTATGTAATTTTTCTGTGGGATCGGGCTGCAAATGTCAAGACTATCATTATTTTCCAAAAGCGTAATATATGTACGTAATATTCATAAATTCAATTTTAACAGCAACTAATATGATTTTAATACTAGGAATAAGGATAAAAGAACTGTATCTAGTTTTAAGTTATTGAAAACAAATAAAAATAGTTTCTTCAGGAACTGTGTTCCCTTATATAGTAAAATTCCTAAATAGATAACGAAACTTATCGGTAATTAATGCCCGCGCCACCTGACTTACGTTAATTTTTATTATATTTAGGCCAATTTACATAGTATATGTCTAATAATAACCTGTATAATTTTAATATTTGAGCTATACTATCGTAAAATTTTATTCATATCCGTTCGGTATTTTATCTGTTTAAGACTAACAAACATCCAACTATCCTTCCATGCTTAAAAACTTTCGCGTTTATTATATTAGTAGGACGAATCATAAGTTGAAAATATTTCAATGTGAAGTTTCACCATCGAACATCGAGGTAAAATACAGTTTCATCGCTTTCACCACGATCTTTGTCGTTCCACAACTGAGCGTTTTTCAAGGCATTTTGTGTCGTGCACCATCTCTCTAGAATCAGCTACCAGCCAGGCTATTTCCAAACCAATACGACTTGGGGACCTTCAAGAAAACAGCGTACATATTTCTTAAAGGCCGGCAACGCACCCGTGGCTCTGCAAGTCGTGACAGGGGTGTCCACGGACGGAGGACCGCTTGCCCTAGGTGAGCCCTCCTCGTTTGCCACCGGTATCATTAAAAAGTAAAAAGGTTGTATAAGAAATACATAATCAACTTGTTAGTTTCTCTATAGGCTTGTGTTACAAGTAATTAGTTATATATAGATAAAAATCCATAACAGTGGAGCCAGAAGCGATTGCCATTCCGGAAACACAAATCGATGAGGAGGTGGTACAAGAAATGGAAACCAGCGAGGTGGAGACATCCCAACCGCACGCAGTTGCTGTCAAGTGGATGGTGGATGACCATTTCAGATCTGAACACGCCAAAGCGAAGATACCGGACGATCCTATGGAATGGTATGTGGTATATTTCTTACCATATTAGAGACCCACCTGCTCCGTTGTTCGCTATACTACAAAAACGAACATCGCAGAATATAAAGTTTCATTAGTATCACCTCGAGGTTTGTGGTTCCACTGAGCGATTTTGTATCGCGCGCCATCTGTTTGGGGTTAGCTACCTGAAGAGGTATTTTTTATAACATAATGGGTAACGGAGCAGGCGGGTCTTCTCTATGGTAAGAGAATACGGACGCCCATGGACAACCGCGCCACAATCCGCGCTATAGTTCTGTTTTACCGTTTAAAGCCGTTTTAGCTATTTCAAGGGCCTCCGATATCCTCACTCATACAGCCTAACATAGTACAAATGTTAGTGTGAGGAGTAATTTTTTTGGACAACGGAGCAGGTGGGTCTCCTATATGGTGAAAGAACACCGCCGCCCATGTAAAACCGCGCCACAATCCGCGCATTGATTGTGTTGCCGGCTTTTTTACACAACTTAATCGGCACTGTTAAAAGGGCCTCCGATATCCTCACACTATGAAATTGATTGCAATTGTTAAGTTTTGGTAAAAGACTGTTCAGTTATAAATCAAGTTATAATATACAGAGGTAACAGATGACACAGAATGGGGATAATGACCGCCACCTTAAATGCCGGCAACATATCCGCGGACCTTTTATCGAAAGTGACCCTTCTGCTTGTTTGCCACATGATTTTTCGTTCAGTATACAAATTTTGTACAATCGGCGACACAAATTGTAATTCCTATAATATTTTCAGTTACATGTTTTTTGTCTCCTTTACAATATAAAAAACTAAAATTCAATTTAACCTAATATTTCATTCATTCAAATTTACTGTCTGAATAGATTGAAAGAGATAAAACAAAAATACGAAATTGTAGTAATATAATATTATTTGTGGCTTAATTTTCTTAGGTCAGTACAGCACGTAAAGTTATGGATACAGTGGGCGGTACGCCAATTCAATCTAACAGGGGTTAGGCTTTCCGCGTGGAATGTATCTGGCCGGGAACTCTGTGCCATGAGCCATTTGGATTTCAAGTAAGTTTTTATTTAGTAAGTTCACTAAATTTTTATTTTCTATAGTATAGCGTGCAACTGAGGAAGCGGGTCACCTTTCTAGTAAGAGAATAACAACCGCGCTTTGGTTGTGTTACCGCCTTTTTATGCCACTCAGATATAATTCCAAGAGTCTCCGATATCTTTACTTAGCGAGACACAGAGAGCATTCTGTAGTATCACTTCGAAAGAGTCAGCTCAATTAGTGCGTCGGCATATGATTTAATATGGCTCTCATACGGGTGAAAATACTGTTGTATTTTAATGACACATTCTTATTGGATATGAATCTTTACGAATGTCCGTAATAGAGTTGCTTACTTTAAAGAAACAACTGAATTTCAGTTGAAAAGTAAATTAAGATAATAAGAAAAGCATAATTGTGCATCGGTACTTGTACTGTGTCTCACTTAGTGAGTAAGGATATCAGAGGCCCTTACAAATGCCGCTTAAGTGGCGTAAAAAGCCGGCAACACAACTAATGCGTGATTTTCCATGGGCGGCGGCGTTGTTTTACCGTTTAAAAGACCGACTTTCTATGTTGTCTGCTATACCATAAAAAATGTATTTTAATTATCCGAAGACCATAGTAGTTAATTAGACAATATTTTTTCCAGGGAAAAAGTTCCATCCGACCCGGGTGATCTTTTCTGGACGCATTTAGAACTTCTTAGGAAATGTAAATTTATCGGTGAGTATGAGGTATGGAATAGTAACCATAACGATCGATACACTATTATCGATTTTAAAGCCGTTTATGCCATTTCAAGCTGGTATTCTGCGAGCCCGTGCTATCACTTTGTACGAGCCGGTCCAATTAGTGCGTTAAGAAATGCTTCAGCGTGGCTCTCCCACGGGTGTTACAGTCTTAATACACTCGCCCGGAAACTGGCCACTGGAAACCCTGCCAAAGACTGAATAAGTAATATTAATTATTTTTTTATTCCGACCGGGAATCAAAGCTTATACCTCTCGCTTGGCTCTAAGACCACTTAGCTACAAGGCTCACAAGGCTTTAGTACCGTCAACAATTGTTCTACTTGAATATTTTTGTAAAAAAAATTCCCAAGCTCTAGTATATCGGAAACTCCATCATAGTAGGTTCAGTGATTTAATTTTAAATGTTAATACGGATTTTTTTTATTATTTCAGCTATAATACAAAATAACGTTGAACCACAGCCGTCGAAAGATGTGTTAGCAACGCCACAATGTGCTATCAAAAGAAAACCAAACAAGGTAGGTAACTACACGTATCAATTCGTTTTCTATGTAATGTGTCTACTATGCCTCTAAGGAATTTCAATCGCGCATTTTGCCGCCAAAAACAATTCATTTGCGAATAATTTGCACTTTTGGACATTTAGATGGCAAAACAACGTTTCCCGCGTCTGCTATAGCAATAAATAAATAATTATATTTCTATAATGATGAAACTTTTGTAGGTTATAATATGCCCTCCAAGCAACGACGACTGGTCCCGGGTGTCACCAAGGACGGGCAATAACGGCCAAGTCCAATTGTGGCAATTTCTGCTCGAACTGCTCACGAGCGCTGAGTATTATAACCTCATACGGTGGGAGGGTGAGTACACAATTAAATAGAATTTACGATTTTTTTATTTTTGTCAAAGGAAATTTATTAAACATATAATTGCATATGAGTATCAACATATAGGTATTTTTACTGACATTTAAAAAATATCAGAAAGTTGCTGGTTGGATAAGTTGGTGTGGCGCGGTTGTGAATGGGCGACGGAGTTCTCTTTTCATATAGGGGACTCGCTGCCTCCGTTGTTCGCTATACCATAAAAAATTTAAAAAATAAAGGGAAGAAATTTTTATAATAAATTAACTACCTTGTAACCCATACTGTATTTCTATTTTATTTATCTCTCGGGACATGAACTCTCTACCGATATCCGTCATCTGATAACAATCTATACATTTATTGTTTCGGCTAAAGCCACATAACATATGAATCTAATATGTCTAACACTAATATTTATTCTGTGTTAATACATAAAAATATCATAACTGATTATATGAAATAGTATTTATCTTTTATTTAATAACTTAAAATGTATTTTCAGGTACAAACGGTGAGTTCAAACTCTTAGATCCCGAGAAAGTGGCGATTCTGTGGGGACTGCGGAAACACAAACCAGCAATGAATTATGAGAAGCTTTCGCGCGCTCTACGCTACTACTACGATGGCGATATGATCGCGAAAGTACCGGGAAAGAGGTAGTTCTCCACATGATTTTGTGTTTATAGTTAAAATTTCATTCGGTTTTCCTGGGTACATTAGATTTTGTTTATTGAGTTGTCTCATCCAAAAAGTTACACGGGCTCACATAATAATAGTTTGAAACAGTATAAGTAGTATGTTTTGCTGAGTGAGTGAGGATATCGAAGGCTATTGAAATACTTAAACAGCTTAAAGAGCTCACAATACAACCAAAAGAGTGATCTCTTATAGAAGAAACCCGACGGCTCCATTGTCCATTATACCATAGAGAAGAATATTAAAAAGTTACATCTGAATCTATTATATGCCCTGTATTAACATTACACTATTTTTATTAAAGCTGTCGCACCCATGGCAGAGCCATGCTGACGCACAGATTGGGCCGGCTCGTCCCAAGTGTTACCACGGGCTCACGGAATACTCGGCGTGAAACGGTACTTGTACTGTTTCGCAGAGTGAGTGAGGATATCGGAGGCCCGTAAAAATGCCGTTTAAGCGGCGTAAAAACCCGGCAACACAACCAAGCACGGACTATGGCGCGTTTGTACATGGACGGCGGTGTTCTCTTACTACAAAGGAGATTTACTACTTACCACTTACTCCGTTGTCCGCTATAGATTTAAAATTAAGTATAATTTTGAATATTTTCAGATTTGTCTACAAGTTTGTATGTGATTTGCGGCAATTGTTGGGATATGATGCAGCGGAGTTGGCTGAATTAGTGAAAGAGCTTCACGACTCAACAGCTAGCACATAGTACGCTAGAACTTACCAACTCTGTACTATATATACTTGTATAACTTTATCCCATAGTATTATTTCTATACAATATATTATATACAAAATAATCAAATCCGACCGAAACTGGATTTCCGACCGAACGAAATTACGTGAAATACTGAAGTTTGGTGTATTTTACCCATTTTTCTGCATTAATTCGGACTTGAAACGGAAACACTGTATATTAAGTTGTAATCATTGGTGTAATATAAAAAAATATTTGACCAAAACCGAACTTTTGGTCGGGTATTAAAAAATAATACTAATCATCATCACTGCTGGACATAGGCCTCCCCCAAAGACGCCCACCTGTTGCGATCTTGAGCGATCTGGATCCAGCGGTTGCCCGC
>DWCF01006882.1:0-11621 GCA_018230265.1 Delias oraia | reverse complement strand
ACTCCTTCAAATGTCCGGCCAAGATGAAACTTCTCGATGCCAATAATATAAGCATTGTGAACGTCGAGCATACTCATAAGCCACCACGTTTGAAAAAGCTACCCGATGGATCTTTTTTAAAAATATAATTTTTTTTTGCTCCACATGTATGTATGTTGTGTTGGGGCATATAGACTGCTACTCCTTTCAAAAAGTACCTTTATAATTTTTTGTATCCTCATTTTATTGTAATTTTGTTTATGTTGTATTGGTACAAATACAGTGGTAAATTTAAATAATTAAAGGTAAATACAAGTTAAATTATTTTTGTGTAAAAGCGTGTAAAGTGTAGATAAACTTTTTAAAATTAAAATATACTCTGTCTAATGGATAATGCTTATTAGTATATTAATATAATAACTTATTAGTATATTAATATAATAACTTATTATAATAATATACTAATAAGATTAATAAATAATGTATATTATATTAAGTCTGTATTAATAAAAGTGAGTAGTTTTTTGATGGCTTTGGTTGTAATTTGTAAAACCTTTGATTTCTGATCATTCTTACTTGATTCGCTGTTATTATTTACGAAAATGTATCTACAACATGTAACATTCCAGAAATTAACAAGGCAAAAAAATTAAGAATAGGAAATAACAGTACTACAGATCATGCCGATAGCCCGACTTAGCCCGACTAGCATCGACACCTTCAATTCAAATTATCATAATTTATTTTCATCATTTCAGCCGTAAGACGATCACTGCTGGACATAGGCCTCCTTGCCAATTCAAATGAAGAACATAATGACAATATTTTTTTTGTAGATGATTCTGTGTTTAAGGAGGTAAAGTTAGCAACGGGACAAAGAGCAATACTCTTCCGGGAATATACATTCTCATTTCAAGGACCGAGCCGTAAATATTTGCACTGCTCGCAGTGTCTCTCCTCCAAATGCCCGGCCAAGATGCGACTTCTCAATGGGAATGATATCAGCATCGTGAACGTCGAGCATAACCACGCACCACCAAGTTTGAAAAAGCTGCCGAATGGATCTTTTATAATAATTTAATCTTTTTTCTCTGCACGTGTTTAACCTTTTTGATGTTTATTTAAACCAATACTAGATTTACTACAGTTTAAAGCAGTAATTCCTAAAGTAGTCCAGGTGGACACCCAGGGCTCCACCGAAGCCTCGACATGCTCTACATTGGCCATGACCAAAATTGGGAATCTACAATTGTAAGCATGAAAATTTATTTGGTTTCGACTGTAAAGAAGTATAATGTTGGCTTGACTTGTAATCAATTAATTAACTGTATCAAGCAATCAATCCCAACCTTTTTTTTATTCGAAAAGTGTTATTTGTCTTTGAAACTTGAAGATCTAATCTTCAAGTTTTTTTTCGAGAATTAGTAATGTAGCTGCAGTGGATCCTCCAAATCCAACAAAATTATTTTAATGTAATTTTTTAGAAGAATAATCTTAATAGAAATAATAACACATGAAAATATGTGTAATGCACTTTAAAGACTGAATTGACGATATTTCACTAGAAATAATATATATGTAGTATATTAAATTAAGTATGTATTAATCAACATGAAAATAAAACGTAAAACGTAGATCACGTAACTCTTTAAAGTTAAAATATAACCGTTAAAATATAAAATTATGACCGTAATTGTCGAAGTTTCACTAGAAATTAATTATAATATTGCCATAGCATGGGACCGTTGAACCGACCGAAAGCTGTAAAACTGAAAACAGCTGGTCGTTAAAGTACTGGCATAGGAAGGTCAGGATGAACCCAACATGCTGAAGGCATACATTTATCAGGTTGTGTCTTATATAAGATAATTATCTATTATAATTATTGCTTCTTAAATGCCTTTTTGTAATAATCCAAGTTGTGATTTCGAAGCCTATAATATAAATAAAATCAAAATCTTTTGTTATTTTTACCTGATCAGTTACCCATCTATTAGCTAAGGCATTTGAGCAATAATATCCAATGTGAATTGGTGATATGGGTTTGTAGAATTTACGGAGGAGAGAGAAAATACTGGCGAATAGATAACGGATGTAGGATGGGTTACCGGAACACGACCTAAGCTGCGTGGCTTGCAGTAAATCAGGGAAATGTAAGTGTGAACTTGGATTGAATATGGAGTGCTACTTCAGAAGGCCCTTGGATCGACAGGCTCACCGAAAGGGACACTAGCGCTGGTGGTCGTTGGTCTTCCTCTTCATCAGCCCTCTGATTGCAGAGAGGAGTTGATAGGAGGTCGATTCTTTCGGCTGCTGCCGTGAGGTTTTAGCTCTCCTATTGCATTCGTATAACTCATTTCCACAGATAAAAAATGATGATGGAAAAGGGAATAATTAGTAGCTTGAGAGTCATCATCATCATCAATTCAGCCGTAAGACCCCCTTTGGACCTCCATGCATACCTGTCAGAGGCGACCTGCGTCTTCCGGCTGTCCACTTTGCGGGTGGACAACCTTGACTTTTCCATACTTTACAACTTTGACTATTCCATACTTTCTGTATATACTTTTATTATGGGTAATATTTATTATAATACGGAGTACGCGAAGAGAAGGACCAGAAAAGTCATAAAATTGTATTAACGCCATACCCGTGAAACATGTAGGAGAGTCATGCTGACGCAGTAATTGGAATCGTCCGAAGTGATACCACGGGCTCCCAGAATATTCATCTTAAAACAGTTCTTGTATAATATTGTTTCGCTGAGTGAGTGAGGATATCGGAGGCCCTTGAAACTATACAACATAAGCGACGTAACTAGATCGTGTGACCGGGTCACACAATCTAAGTGCGGATTGTGGCATGGTCGTACATGAATAACGGAGTTCTCTTACCATAGACGAGACCTGCTTCGTTGCTTGCTATAACATACAAAGTTCAAATCTGAATATAAATGTAACAGATGTCTTTTCTTGCAGATGTATTTGGTTTGGAGACAATTAAGCTGCCATCAGGGAAACAGTTGATACGATACAAAAACTATACCTTCTCATTTCATGGGCAAAAACGTATGCACCTGTATTGCTCGCGGCGGTATTCGGCTAAATGTCCGGCCAAGATGAAACTTCTCGGTGCTGGAAAGTTCGCCATCTTGAATCTTGACCATAATCATTCGCCGCCATTGTTCCAAGAAGTTCCTGGTGGAATTTTTATAAAAATTTAATTTCTCTGCACGTAACACGTCTCTGATCGAACGGTTTTATTTTTATTTACAATATACGGCATATTATATTTTAAAATACATACAACGTTCTAACACAGAAGTATTTTTTAAAATTCTCAGTATTTGGTTATTGTCCTGAGAAAACCCGACAGCGTGGACATGTAGTGGTCAGAATGGTTGACTGAATATTCAAAAGCCAAAGAAACGGCTGGGATCATTTCCTACTTTTATATTAAGATAAGAGAAAATCGAAGCTGTACCACTTCTGGAGCGTTTTCGACACAAGGTACCACTATCGCTTTATGGTAATACAATTAATTATTGTATTTATTATGGTAGTACAGTTAATGGAGTAGGCGGGTCTTCTCTATGGTAAGAGTTCACCATCGCTCATGGACAACAGCGCGTTGTTGTTGCCGGCATTTATGCCGCTTGAGCGATTAATATTCACGGGCCGCCGATTTCCTCTCACTCAGCTAAACAGCACACGCACCTACTGTTTTACGCTGGTATTATGTGAGCAGATTGTTTAACTTACAAGCCGAACCATTTATTCCATTAGCTATACCTATGTATAGCTTATAGCCTAACTATATTTCAATGGTCAAAACTAAAAAAAATTCATATATTTTTTTCTAGGAAATGAGTATGAGAAGATTATATTATCAGGAAGAAGGACAATACTATATCAAGATTATACGTTCTCGTTTCAAGGTCCAAAAGAAAAGAAATACTTATACTGCTCGAAGCGGATATCGAACAAATGTCCTGCGAGATTTAGGCTTGATGATGTGGGCAATGCCATCATCTTTAACGTAAATCATAACCATTCTCCTACAATTTTGAATAAACTTTTTAATGGTGAATATTTAAGAGTAAAATAAGTCGGGTTTTGAATATTGCATATATGATAATGGTTTTTTTGTTTTTGTGAATCAATAATAATAATAACATACAGATGTTTGTTAAACCTTGTTCTGTTGCATGCATTAGTGACAGTCCGTATTTGGGGTTTACTCATCGGAATTAACATTGTTGAGAGCCGACTATTGATGCTAGGAAACGCTTATTTTCCCTTGTCGACACTCATTGTGATTAGACCAGTAGCTGCAGTGTTGCCTCCGAGTTCTCTGTATGGGTCTACGAAATTGCCCAAAGACGACCGGAATTGTCGGTTTAGATCCTATATGTAATATAATTAAGATATTTTTTTATAACGATTTAAATATCGAAATACATTTATTTATCGTACGATTTGAATCACTTGATAATTACTGTGATCTATTAATAATTAATTATTGACGACAAAAAAGTTTTAAAATGTAACGGAAATGTCTGAATTATAGAAATTTTCGATATTTTCTTTAATAAATTTTCTCTGAGTTAGAACAATCTTCGTATTACGGGGAATATATTTTCCAAATTGTAAAATCGGTTTAACTGTTTTCGATGACAGTTAGCAACAAATTCAGCGATTGGTTTATATAATGACTCGGTTTCTCTCAACAAATAGTTATGGTATGGTATTAAAGTACAAATTAACAAATATTACAATACAACTCCATTGTTGTTTTAATTTAATTCCGATAACTTTGACATTTATTCATCTTTAAACGCTGGACTTCAAATTGTCGGCGGTAATATAAAAAAGAACGTAAGTATTTTGTAAAGATTTTCTATAGTTACTTTTATTTTTCAGATGCACATTACTTTTTTGTCAAGTTCATTGCACCAACGAGGGACGAGTTTCAGATGAAGTTGGCTAATTTGTTATTAAGAGAAGGCAATTGTGCTTATTATATAAACGAATGTAGATACACAGGTTTGATCAAAGAGGTGAAAGACCGTAAGGATAAAACGAATAAGAGTAATGAAGATTATACATTTCTAGCCAGTTACGACGTAATAGTTGTTAGCGGCAGAGAGAGACTGGTTCGCCCAAATGCTGATGGTGTTAAATTTTATGTAACGACGAATGAACTGTTCGGTGTCCTTCATACCATACATTTGTTATTCAACCATGCTGATGTGGCGAAAATGGAGGACGAAGTTAGGACTAAATATTGTAATGTTCCGAAGGATGTTATAAAATTGTATGTCTCATCGTGTAAACGGTGTATAGTATAAAATATTTGGGAAATTGAATTATTAAAAGTATAATATATGTATTGTACATTAATGTCTTATAAATGTGAAATATTTTAATAATATTAACAATAAAAACAACTTTCATAATAAAATATTTTATCTTCTCATTTTTCTGCATTATTAAAATTAGAATATAATAATATTAACCGTGTTTTTTTTAAACAAAAAACCAGTTTCTACTAGGCACTAGATCGCGCCACTGAACCAAGGATTCTTTGGATGATCTTGATACTGATCCTGATTTTATTTTGTCATACTGTAAAATTATTATTTCCATAATATACTTAAAAGTCTATTAATCCGCAATGTCAGCTACCTCCAAATGTCATATAAATCTTTCCAGCCCTTATTGAGATAAAAATGTAACTTATAATTAAAGTTTTTAAACATACTGTTGTATAATAAAAACCTATTTACCGACATTTAAAAAACGAGATTCCTAATTTTTTGAGATTTTTCCCCAATTTACTAAGGTCTGAGATTTGTATTGAATATTTAAAATAACAAATTATTTCATATTTCAGTATATTTCATGAACTCTCGAGATGGTGAGAGCCTCATGAAACTGGGTGATTTCACTTTCACCAAGGTGTTACACACTGGGACTACGTGGGCTTGGTCGTGCTACACACATAAACAACAAGGCTGTAAAGCGACAGCTTATACTGATAAGAATGAATTGATATTTGCACAGAATCATCACAACCATTCGCCGACCGAGTTCTTTGTATGACGATGTTTACTCAAATGAAGAGTCACTTTTTCATTATATTGAAAAGATATCAAAAATGTACCAAATTACAGTTCTCCCAAAGCGATAATGCGAATAGAAATCTTCACTGTTCGGAAACGGTCGTATCCCCCGAGCGCCGGAAGACGAGATGTATATAGAGTGGTTAAACGCATTTGCTCTATACATAACTTAGTAGAATTATGTGTTTTGTGCACCAAGAAGGGTTTGTAATAGTAGCTGAATATAATTCCAGACAGAGAAAATACGTGCAGTCACTACCAATATATAGAGACGACGGGCCATTGGCTGATCGCCGATCGGCGACTGCCGCAGACTGCGCTAATTGTTTTTTTTTTAATTTTTTTTTAATAACAACAGTGGCAAACGAGCCCATGCCCAGGCCGCCCATGGACACCTCTGCCCCTTGCAGAACTGTAATATGTGTACACATTATATTGATCCCTCTTTCTTACAAACAAGATGTAAAACACAAGTGCAATGTTCTGAGCTTTTATGATTCAATGATTCGGGTGTTTCCGAAAATACGACAATTAGCGAAGATCTAAATGCATTGTTAATTTGGGAGTACATACTGTTCTATATAGTTGCCTAAAAGTTAATTTAAACATGAATAATATTTATTCCTATAAAAAAAAACGCACATGTAAAATGAACATTATTTGGAATTTTGACGCGCTTAGCGCTAATACTGTCAGACGAAATGTTATTGTTTTGATAGTAGCGCCGTTAGAGTGTAATGGAATTAGTATTGCCCGAATTCAGATTTGGTCTTGCATTTGTGCAATATTTTTAGCAAGAGCAAAAATGTTATGTTAAAGCAATTTTTTTGGCAGTGATTTGTGGAATTTCTCATAAAATCTTTAGACATTTATTAATCTGGTTGGTCTTTCCTGAGGCTACGCTAATTCAAGCTCAAAATGTTCCTATTGTGATAGGTTCTACGATCTGAAGTAAACTTTAATAAAGAGCAATAGTAATAGGTAATTGCAAGACTCTTTCTGCAAGACCAGGACCAAGACTGGGAGCGCAATACCAAATGCATTTGGGCAGCACTAAATAGAATAGAAGGAATTAAAAGAAATATTAATTATAAAATGTAAGTTGTTTTGTTACCTGTATATACTTTTATTGTGTACTCTATATGATTATAAAAATAATATTTATTTGCTGTGGTTACTCTAGGTATGGTCTATATATATTTAAATATAATATTCAAAAAAATGTATAATTCTTTGTAAGTACTAATAATATAAATGATATTGGATGGGGGATAGTCTTAAATCTCACTACATATCACCAAAGGGGTTAAAAAAAGATTTAAAAAAAATCACGTGATTTTTGGCCGTCCATTAAGACGGCTCCATATTTTTAATATGTGCATATCTTTGTAAAAACTATTTACATCTCTAATATAAGACGTTAGGTGTTGTTTTGTCCCCCGTGGGAAAGCCATATTAAAGCATATTCTAACGCACTAATACGGCCAGCTCATTCGAAGTGATACCACGGGTTCACAGAATATTCAGCGAGAAATGGTAGTTGTACTTGAAACAGTTGTTCTATTATGTTTCGCTAAGTGAGTGAGGATATCGGAGGCCGCTTCATCATCATCAGCCTATTCAAGTCCACTGCTGGACATAGGCCTCCCCTAAAGACGCCCACCTGTTAAATAGAAATCCCCACGGAGGCCGCTTAAATGGTGTAAAAGACGGCAACCAACGCGCGGACTGTGACGCGGTTGTCCATGGGCGGCGATGTTTTCTTACCATATAGAAGACCCACCTGCTCCATTGTCCGCTAGGAGTGTTAAAAAAATGTTCTTTAAAGATATGTTACCTCTAGCACAAGTAAGCGTTTAAGCCAAGAAGTTTTTTTTACACGTTTACCATGATCAAATTTTGTAATAAATGTTTAGGGAATTTAATTAGTAATACTTAGAAGAGTCGTTAAGATAAACGAGCCTTGTAGTTAAGTGGTTTTATTCTACCATGAAGCGAGAGCTATCGGGAATCCCGGTCCGAATAACAAACAATTTTGATGTTTCGAAGGGCTTCACAGGGGCATATGAATATACGAATTATTATATACGAATACTCAACGTGAAACGGTACTTGTACTGTGTTTCGCAGAGTGAGTGTGGATATCGGAGGCCCTTAAATACGCCGCTTGAGTGGCGTAAAAAAAGCCGGCAACACAACCAATGCGCGGACAGTGGTATGGTTGTCCATGGGTGGCGGTGTTCTCTTACCATATAAGCGACCCACCTGCTCCGTTGTCCGGTATACTATAAAAAAATATGCTGATACACTAATTGAGCCGGCTCGGCCGAAATGGTATCACGGCCTCACACACTGTCAGCGTGACATTGCTGCAACTTTCGCTACGTGAGTATATACGGCCTGTGAAATTATATCGATTATGTGCTTAAAAAGCAACACAACCAAAGCGCGAAATGTGGCGCCATTGTCCATGGGCGGCGGTGATCTCTGACCATAGAGGAATATATCTTCGTTATCGAAATATATTAATAATATATTGCGCAGAGGCCGTATATATTACACTTGATCAAAGACAATAGATAAAAGCCATAGATTATCAGTATTTTAGTTGTAATAACGAGGTGCTTTGTAGAACTATAATTGATCTCTAGAATTCTTGCCTCAAATACTATTAAGTACAATTATGAATCTCAGTATTGTAATACAGCTCTCTGTGGATTTAAAGTATACTGTAAATACAATTTGTACTTTTGAATAATAGTTTTATTTAAGTAAAAATAAGGTAGGAAGCGTGAGAAAGTTAGTTTATGTCTCCAGTCACATCAGTTCGAGTGTCGTAGGAGACGCCTTTACGCTCGCGGAAAACACTAATTTCTCGTAGAGCCTCCCGCCCGTTTGAAGCTCTAAAGGTTGCTGTGGCCAATAGCGAAAAGTAATATAAATGCCTTTAGTATGTCCTTTGACGAGAACTGCAAATTTAAATCCAATGACTTCTAGAATAAATCTCATATATCTACCTCCTTTCAGGTGCACCATACGCTCGCTTCACGAAGTCGCAGAAGGGGCGGACGATGCTCCTATTTGGAAAATATAGATATTCAAAGCAGGTGCAATGCAAGAAGTTCCTCCGATGGGTCTGTTCGACACACTATACTAAAGGATGTCGTGCGCTAATCAAAACGAGGGAATCAGAAATAATAGACTACAAAAACGTACACACCCATCCGCCTTCGCGTTGTACCAAGTTCTTGGATGAGTCAATCAATTGCTGATTTTTTGGCCTTCCTTTGGACCATACTTGCAGGCAGGCAGACAGAGTTTACTCGTGTTTTATGATGATCTGGACAGATCTGATACAATAGGTGTAAGATAGGCTCTTGTTAAGTATGCATCTCATCAAATCTCCGCTAAGCATTATGTAGTTGTTACAAGCCCCGTGCCGTTGTCTTGTTCGGTACTGACAGCCCTTCAAGCGAAGGAAGGAGGTGCCCAGTGAAAACAGACCAGTGTGTGAATTGGCACAATATAGCCCGAAGAAAAGAGGCCCCAGATCAGAACACGATACGTGATGTTACAATGATGGGGTGTGGCTGGGCGTATGATTCGGTAGAGGCCCAGAGGGGCGACCAGCGGGACTGACTGCGACACATGCGTGCCCAGTTTTTGATAAAAAAGATATTTCATAATTGTAATTGTTTTGAAATTGGCTTTATTTGAGATAATTATCACAGTGTTTATGATTTTTTTACTTATATAAATGTACTCAAATAAATGTAACGACATAATAAATATAAATTATTTAAAATAAGTATAGATAATATTATATGTAACTTTGAAATTGGCTTTATTCGCGTGAATTTTCATAGTATTAATGATTTTTAAATAATTAGAATAAGCATAATGTTATATCAAAAAAATCTCGATTTTGAAGTTTCGAATATTATTTCAATCGTCACTATCATACAAATGTATTCAAACAAATTACGCAATAATTGTAGAATATTTAAATAAGTATAGATAATTTTAAGTTTAAATTTAAGTGTGATTTTGAGAGCCGTAGATAAGTGGTTGTATAAAGCCTACATAGCGAAATGTGTTGGGTTCGATACTCGGTCTGAATAAAAATTTATATTTGTTTGGTCTTTGGATAGGGGTTGACAGTGACCCAGGCGAGTGTTTAACTCTGCCTTACGCATGAGAGAGCCATTCTGACGCACTAATTGGGCCGGCTCGTGTAAAGTGACACCATGTACTTACATAACACCAGCGTGAATAACTTGTACTGTGTTTCGTTGAGTTAATAAGGTAAAGAAAGCCCGTGATTTTTACCGCTTACTGAGTGAGTGACGCCATCGGAGGCACTTAAAAATGCCGTTGAAACGGTGTCAATAGCCGGCAACACAATCAATGGGCGGACTGTGGCGCGGTTGGGTATGGACCATATAGGAGACCAAACTACTCAGTTTTCTGTAATACAATAAAAACATCTAAGTTGAAAAACTGAAAATCTATCAGTTTTCTATAGGACAAGTCTTAAAAGCAAAAAAAAATCTGCTATTTTCAGCTCGACTGATACAGATTGAGTAGTCTCGGTGTAGGTTCAGCGCAGTCTGGGAAAGTAAGAAAAGGTTATGTATTAAATGCCTTAAATGAATAGTAATTAGGATTATAATCATTTGCGAGTACAACTATTTAATAGAAAACTTAGAACCTAGCATACAAGTATTACGTAGGCCGTATTTTTAATTTTAGACGTAGTTGATATTTTAGTTTCACTTCTGTGTGATTATATATTATTTAACGCAATGGAGTAGAATTGTAGTAAATTCAAATTCAAAAGCATTTATTCAAATAGGCGCTAAAGACTTTTGCAAGACGATTTACAATAGTAAAGCTACCTTCTTTGGAAGACCCTCTACGAGAAGAACCAACAAGAAATTCATAATTTTTCATCATATACAATAATTGGTTTATTTATAAGGTAATGGCTGGTTTAAAAGGTATCAGTTGGTGCTTGTGCAAAAGTTTCCATGCATCTGTGTCTTCTATGTATGTCTATTATGTTATGTTAAGCTTTCTTAATTAAAGTACTTTTTATAAGATTCTTGAATTTACTTTCTGTAAATTCCGTTATATGTGTAGGAATTTTATTATATTAGCGAGCACAGTTCCCCAAGAAACTCTTTTTACTTGTTTTACATAACTTAAAACTAGGTATCGCTATTGTATCTTTATACCTAGTATTAAAATTATGGTGTTCGTTATAAATTTAAATTTATAAAGATTTAAATTAAATTGCTTTCGATTTAAATAAAAAAATGTTTGTTTACCCGTGGGGGAGGCATGCTGAAGCATATGCTGACGCACTAATTGAGCCGGCTCGTCTTAAGTATACACACGCTCACAGAATACTCATCGTGAAACGGTACTTTTATTGTGTTTCGCCAGTAAGCTCTTCGAGAATTTGGTTTCTGCCGCGAGTAGCGCAAGGGCGTCTGCTGCGAGACACGAACCTCGG
>DWCF01006881.1:0-11624 GCA_018230265.1 Delias oraia | reverse complement strand
AAAAAATAATGAACTAATGTATATCCCTGACAGCTTTACGCTTACCAGTCAGCAAAAATCTTAATTTTATTTTCGAATGACATCTAGAACTTATAACACCTAAAAATAAAACTCACATCAATCAATCATATAAGTTATTTGAATACGGAAAGAAATATTTTGTAGTTCTTTGTTAATTTTATAGATGGCGCTACATAAAGAAAATAAGACATTAAGAAACTTAATATACTCTCTGAAGATATACAAAAATAATTAATATTTCAGTATTATATCAGGTTATGTTAAATTTATCAGTAGCTAAGAAAATACGCCTTATAAAAATGTTATTGTAAGATCTTAAATTTAAAAAGGAACATATTTTTTATACCTGATACGTGAGAGGAAAACTTTGGAAAATACCATTAGCTACACAAGGTACCTTATTATTATAACTGAAGGTTGCAGCTGAAGGTTTCCTTCAAATTACTCTTACTACAGTCAAAACTCAATTTCGTTTACATATAAAAATTATAGAAGAGATTTATTTACAATCAAAAATTAGGAAGAAAAGTCAAAGTTTTTCACCGAGACATTGCAACTTAAATAGAAACTTGGGACCTTCAAAAAAGAGCGTACCTATCACTAAAAGTTCGCTAACACATCCCCGCCTCTGCAAGGGCTGGGAGAGTCTCCGGACGGAAGGCTGTTTATCCATAGACTTTTCTACTAAATTGTACTTGTTGCATTGTGTAAAATCACAGAATGCTCGGCGTGTTACGGTACTTGTACTGTGTTTCACAGAGGGAGTGACGATATCGGAGGCCCTTAAAAATGCCGCTTAAGCGGCGTCAAAAGCCGGCAACGCGACCATGCGTGGACTATGGCGCGGTTGTCCATGGGCGGCGGTGTTCTCTTACCATATAGGAGATCCATCTGTTCCGTTGTTCGCTATATTATAAAAAAATGATATAACAACTCATCTCTTGTCGGGTATCGTAGTAGTGGTAAAGGACAAAGGTGACAGAAATTTAGCGTAGTTAGCGCACAGCGCATGCTCATCGCCATCGATTCACCGAAGCCTCCCCGAAATGAATCACTCTACTCCGCGACCACCACCCGGTGAGTATCATCGCGTAGACCCGGATCATTTTCATATCGTTCATAAAAAAAGGTGCATGTACCTTGCTGTGGCGCTAATCATTATAATTGCGAGTTTGGTCAAACTCCAAGTAAGTCAATTTTTATATTACCCCAATCTTGCACCTGTCTGTTTACACGTCAGTAGCAAAGTACTTGCGAATACATCATCACTTCCATTCTTCTTTTTAAGCTGCTTTTTTAACGATGACAATAACGTCCTGTTGATAAAATTTCCTCTCCTTAAATATTCTTTGTTCTCTAGATTTGTTGATTCTAGAATATTACATATTTAATTCAAATTTTAGCCACTATAATAGTTTCGCTTAACCATATAACTTCCTTTCACTTCTGTTTTTTAATTAAGCTCTATAAAATATATATTGTACTGATTATTTATACCTACGTATATTCTGCGCGAAATTGTCTGTGTGTCCCCTCTAAGCAACAGGTGGTGTTCTTAAACTATACAACCTCGAATGCCTTTCCTCATTATTTGTAATGCTTTTAGATATTGCATTTTCAAATGAAAAATTATAAGGTACCATCAATTTAAAACAATTAAATCGATAGATAATAATATAGTAAAAGAATATAACTATGCTTTATTATTTCTAGACCGGTATATCTTAAGAATAATATTGACTTTGATGGTAATTTGAAACGAAATCGAAATTAATTTCGATGAAAATTTTCATTTTAATATAATTTCATAGAGCTAAAAATAAATAAAATCAATAATGACCTGAAAGATAGTGCGCAAGTCCTGAATCCTAGGTAACTTAGCTGAGCCTTGGTACCTAGGAGTTGCACTTGCGCTGTATGCACCGTGATAGGAATCGATAGTGCACAGCGCAGATCCAAATATTGATTTGCACGCAATTCTATAATCATATTTGAACATAGCCCGAACAAAAGTTACGTAGGCGTTCTCAAATATCATCAGTTCTTATATTCCACATAACTTATTACAAATTAATCCATTTCGACGTGGCAGCATACTCATCCGTGGGAGAGTTATGTTGAAACAAATGCTGAAACATGCCTACCTATTCCGTTGTCCGTTATACCATAAAAAAATTAAAGAAAAAGAAATTGGCTTCCTTATAAATAGAAATATATACAACGCTATTACTCTATTCTCTCTGATTATAAACTTCAACGAGAACTCTAGCCGGTTAGAATTAGCAGTTTGCACCGCATTGAGCCTTTAAAATTAAAAATTAAGGAACAAACATTTTTTATAAAGTGCGGATTGAGGCGCGGTGATCCAATGACGGCGTTCTCTTACCATATAGGAGAGCCACTTCCTCCATTGACCGCTAACTAAAAAAAATAATACGAATATACCAACATTATTGAGTTTTCACAAAACAATAGGCGTCTAAATATTTATTATAAACAAATTAACGAAATTATTACAGATCTATAATTTTGAATCCAATAAGCGAAAACAGAAATTTCGTGCACCGATACTATCGGCTCATTAGCAACCCAGCCACGAACTCTGCTACGGAACGATCGATAGCTCATTGCTATTTTTACACTGCTGTCAACAAGTACAAACGTCACATAAACTTCACCGACTATATAAGAACATGCCCGAATATAGGAAGTCAAAAATTGATTCGGGTTCTTTACAAAGAAAGTGGGTCACAAAGATAGATTACTTTAAAATTTTAAGTTATTTAGGAGATATGTTAAATGTGAAATTTTGTGTAGTTATTATTGGATGAAATAATTTTAAAAAATGTAGCAGAACTGCTAAAAACAGAACTTGAATAATGTAGGTGTATAATATACGTATTTAATAGAAAAAACAAAAAAATAGAAACATTTTTAGAATTGTTCCAATGATAAGACACGTTTGAATGAAAGCTCTGCAGCCTCCGCATTTTCTGTTTAGTGTTGAACCTTTTAGCTTCGATAAATTATATTATATGACGTAACATTTATAAAATTGTAATGAAAAAGAACTACACATTCTCAGAATACCTATCTTTGTCAATTTTTTATAATATAGCGGACAACGGAGCAAGTGGGTCTCTTATATGGTAAGAGAACACCGCCGCCTATGGCCATTAATTGTGTTGCCAGCTTCCGATATCCTCAATTACTCAGCGAAACACAGTATAAGCACCTTTTTACATTGAGTATTCTGAGTATTCTATGTAAATATGTCTTTGTAAATTATATTAGGATATTCCACACTCGTACAGGTATCATAGTGTTAATTTATTGGTACTTTTGTATTTAATTTTAAGTTTTAACTTTACAAAAATCAATAAACATTAAGAAAATCTTCAATTTTAACTAAATTAAACGAAAATCTAGTAAAATATAATATGTTTACTTCAATGTGTATTAATAATATACTTTTCTACGGTCATATTTTTTAAAGCCAAAAACACCGGTTTTGAATAGAACATTGTTATTTTTGATAAAATAATATCGACTATCGATATGTTCTTATTCTTTATACACAATCGTAGGATGCACAGATCCACCTACGGGCGGGCGGAGCGGCGACTCGCCCGCGCAGGTGTCCCAATCACATACATTCAATTTCTATAAGATTACGTTGTATTTTTACTTTGAAGATGCGCTGAGCTGCAACTCAATCTAGTTAATTTACGATATATTTTTTATAGTGTAGCGGACAACGGAGTCTCCTATATGGTAAAAGAACACCGCCGCTCATGAACAACCGCACCACAGTCCGCGCATTGGTTTTGTTGCCGACTTTTTACGTCAGTTAAGCGGCATTTCTTAGGGCACCAGATATCCTCACTCAGTCTGCGAAAGACAGTACAAGTACCGTTTCATGCTGATTATTCTGTGAGCCCGAGTTATGTCTTCAGACGCGCTGGCCTATTTATTGCGTCAGCTTATGCTTCAGCATGGCTCTCCCATGAGTGAATATTTACATCGAAATACCAGAGTAATAATCATACCTAAAAATTAAAAACACGATCAGTTTTGAAGAAAAATATATATACTTTTAAATATTTTATAAGTTTTTATTTTTAATAATAATAAATAATTAATAATATTAACTAATAATTTATAAAAAAAATTATGATTTTCATACTATCAATGAAAGTTTTTGCGACTCTCATATTATAAACACTTTATTAAATACTGACAGCAAATAAAAAGCTTGACATTTCAAAAGTTAATTAGTTAATCCTGCTGACAAGATTTCTCAATAACCAAAACCTTACTTTACTTTAATTGCATTAATTACATCAATAACCTATAAATGAAAAAGCTTTTAACAGCTTTAGTATACGTAGGTACTACAACTCGTTAAATAAAATGAAATTACTTTATTTTAAATTAGTTTAGTAGTAAATTAGGCAGTAGGTAGGTAGCAGTTAATAACAAAGCGTATAATTTTTCATCCTTGGGAGAGGCGTGCTGAAGCATATGCCAACGCATTAAAACTCAGCGTGAAACGGTAGTAAAAAACCGCCAACACAACCAATGCGTGGACTACGGCGTGGTTGTTCATGGGGGGCGATGTTCTTTTACGAAATAGGAGACCCATCTGTAGACCAACAATAAAAAAAAATCAAGTAAGCATAATATGACGTCAATAAACTTAAAGGGATTCGTTATAGGTAAATATAATATATTTTGTTTACTACACGTAGTAATAATATCTCTGTAAAATCATCAGAGTTGTAAAGATAAATGAATTTGTCAGTATTCCTATTGTGTTAATATAGAGGTGTAAATAAAATTATAATGTCTTTATTTCACATAGAATCACACCGCACTTATGAACGCCTTAAAAACTAAAATAAGAACCTTCACGAATTTGTCCAGACAAGAGAGGAACATTCAAAACACCCTGCAGATTATATTTCCTTATAAATATTATATTTACTTCAACTCATCAACTATTAACAGATATTAGGTATCAACTTCCACTGGTGACATAACAATTTGGAGCTAAAAATTGTCCCAATTAAAAGTACGATTCAATTTAAGTAATAACAATATCAAAAGATGCCGACTGAAGTCAAATCATTTGATAGCATCTTAATCTTACAACCTACACGCCAAAATACAATAGGTTTATTTTTTGTACAAATAAAAACAATATTGTTATGTCATGTTTGGACGGATCGTTTGATAGATTTGCATCATGTTTTTCTTTGGTTTTGACTATAAAGACTTCCGCATAAGCGTTGAATGGCAAAAATCAGTTTATATAAACAGCAAAATCCGGAAAGTGATTAGGTTTAAAACATTTTTAATGTTACCACGTGTAAGTAACGCGTGGTAACATTAAAAACATTCAGATTAATTTACAAAAATAATATCAATATTCATATTATTTTTGCAATTTTAATACATTATAAGCAGATTTAATAAAAATAAAAAACTGCTAATGGCGATTACATTCTTACTAAGTAATCTTAATTCATAAACGATTATGATTAATTATTTCTTTAATAAAATTAAAGTCAATAATTATCATTTCTTTTTCATTGATATTAATAATGTTTAAATGCACTCTACTGTTTCCGGTGAGCTTAACAAACTTTACGTTTCCATGACAACAAGAATTCATAAGTTATCATTTGTCTTCAATTAAACCTAATGAATCATTTATCTTTGATGCCAAGTGTTGTTATATTTTTGTGAATAGCAATTAATCCGGTCAATTAATACATATGTACAACTGAACGTACATTTTATGCGTGCTTATCAACAAAAGGCTCTGAAGTCCGACATTATTTTAACCTAGACATTTGTGTAAAACAGTAAATTTGATTTAGTAGTCCCAAGTAGGTACTCAAATTCACAATCTTTCTTACAATACCTTTCATAGATACTATTCAAGTTTTTTATGATTGTGAATTTTTTAAATTTTGTTTAGATTATTTACTAAAAGAATCTTTACAAATATATTATTCTATTTCTTTATTTCTGTGGGTATGTACTTGAAAATAATATGTTATATACATTTACTGCTTCTATTTTATGCTGCTAAACGTATGATACTTATTTTCTAAAGAACGCCCTAAAATAACATTCTATACAATAGATACATTTACTGTGTTGTTTCAGTGTCATTATGCTCCACCTAGAGGCTATATTGTTTCTATTAAGCGTCGTCGGGACCATGGGATACCACCCCCATGGTTCTTTTGGGGGAGAGGTAAGTACAGCTGCTAAATAAAAACTAATTTAATTTAAATTTCTTTCAAAAAATAAATAGCTTTAATATAACTGTTAATATAGCATGCCAAAAGACGTAGGGTTAGATCCGTTGAAAATAAGGTTAAGTCTGACTTTCAAGGAATGCTACACCTTCTCTTAATGTGCACAGAAACAAAAGAATGACACAGTCTAAAAAAAATAAGTGTAAGAAAACCTCTTTAGAACGAAATACGGTAATTTACCTTTTACACTCCATAGGACCGTTACATGCTTACCGAAGCGTGGCTACGTGAGATCGTAGACCACATGGGGAAGGATTTCAACGACGCCGCTACATCTTACCTTGAGTTTTCACCAAGCGAGCGTCACCTTAACCTCATATCACGTGCAAATAAAGACTTAGATCAGGAACAGATTGACTACGATTCTCTTACTGATGGCAACCCCAGCCCTAGTCTTCGCGATCAGGAGTATTTGCAGCACAGGTAAACCTTATTTAAAAAGATTATAATGGATTTTCATTTTGCTATAAAAACCAAAATAATCTATTATTATTATTATTTTTAATTCATTACAATTATCCATGGCAAGAATAATTCAGGTTCTATAATAATGTCGCGCAATAATAAAATAATAAAATATGTCAAAATTGCTTTATTCTATGGACTTTCATTTGACAGCATGAATAATAATTTATTTTTAATTAAATATAAAATCGTTTGAATTATACTTTTTTTCTGTGAATCTTAAACGTAATTTCTTCTTATTTTGTGGCCTCTGTGGCTAGTGGTCACAATTCTGCCTGTGTCAGTGTGATGATATTTACATAAATAATGACAGATAATCAAACAAGAATATAAAACAAAATTCTAAGAGAGATACAACTTGGGTATAACTATGCACCTATATTTTAACCAAAGACGAACATATTGAAAACAGATTATACAATATAAGTATGAGCAAATAACAAAAATCATGAATTATATGAAAGTACTTGTACTGTGTTTCGCTGAGTGAGTGAGTATATTGGAGGCCCTTAAAAATGCAGCTTGAGTGGTGTAAAAAGCCGGCAACACAACAAATTGAAAAATAGTAAAGAGTTTTTAAAAAACTATATTATAAAAAAATATATATAGGAAAGATTTTTTTAAAATGGACAGAGAATGCATTTACATTCATTCATTTACAGTTTAATATTATTCATATGTAAAAAATAACAAAAATTTAAATTAATTAAGGGGAAAAATATAAAAAAGAGAATACATTTTGAAGATGGAGGACGAGCAATGTCAGGGGGGAGACAATCATACAAGGAGAGACGAAATTTTAAACAGTTGAATAGTATGTGATCAACGTTTTGGTCTTCCAGCTCATACACGCATAGACATACCTATTTAGATATAATTAAAATCAATACTTTTACTGAATTCGATGGTAAAAGTGCCGCTTAATCGACATGAAAAGCCGACAACACAACCAGTGCGCGGACTGTGTGCGGTTGTTCATGGGCGGAGGTATTCTCGTATCATACAGGAGACCCACTTGCTCCGTTGTCCGTTATATCATAAAAAAAAGATAAACTGACAGTCACCATTTGAAAATTAATATCTTTAACGACAGTTGTCCATGACCTTGCAGACTGTAACGTTATGCGTTTGTCGTCAAATTAAATTTAGGCTTAAAGCGTTCAAAATTTATTAACTGAATACTCGCGTAAATAAATAACTTTAAATATATTTTAAAACTTTAAAGTTGTCGTTTATTGAATAATGTAAAATGTGCTAGTTCCCTCTGGGGCCACCAATATGTAACCGGAGGCGCCGGTGAGGGAGAGCAGCGCCTACAGCCTTCGGGAGTCATACCGAACCGCCAAATGATTAAAACAGACGCAGTACTGCCTGCGTATTGCAACCCACCTAACCCCTGCCCCGTTGGTTACACCGGTAATAATAATCTTAACTACTTCATTTAAACTCATTTAATAATAATGCTAAGAACTCTATAGAAAATTAAAATAAAAGAAAAAAAGGAAAAAAAATAAAAAGGAATTACTAATATAATCGTTCATAAACTAATACGTGCTTTTAATTGTATACATAGAAGATCAAGGCTGTATCAGCCAATTTGAGAACACAGCAGCATTTAGCCGAGAGTACCAACTATCTCAACGGTGTATGTGTGATGGCGAGCACATGTTTAGCTGTCCCAGCGAGCCGTCAGACCTGGGCATCCGTTTTCCAGAACACAAGAATCTCGTGGCAAAGAAATTTAGTAACGAAGTTAGTACTTTTCTAGTCAAGTTCTAAAAAATTAACGATCGATTTTAGGTAATAACCGGGTTAGCATTGCACTCGTTAGAATTTCAAGTTCCAAATTCACTTTTTTTAATATTCAATTTAAAAGTATCAATAATGTTTATGAAGTTATAATGTATTCATTCGTGTATAAAATATATTTCCACTTGACGAATGTTGTACTTAAGACATTCAGTATATTGAATTTATCTTTTATTTATATTTATTATTAATCCAAACCAATTAAGAATGAATCTACTGCATTTTATAGTAATGAGAAATATTTTTTTAGGTGGAGAATCCTTTTTTATTCGGTGAGCGCCTGCCAATAGCTGCGAAAAAGGGATTTGATGTACATGTTTACTAAAACATTTCTAGTCACGTATTCAGACTCTCGATATATTTCTTTCTAGGTAGCGCATCATTCAACTTGCTTTTTGAAATCTAGGCAAAATACTAACAGACTACTACCCTAACTTTGATAAGAAAATGTTTGCATTTGTTTAATGTGCTTAGTAGGAAGTATACTAAGCAATGTTCGCCTAGTTTTCGAATTATCTGTTCTTCTGACCAGTTTCAATGCGTTCCTAAATTTTAATAAAACTTAAATAATAGAAAAGCTTTTTTTCTATTGGGTTAATAGCTTTACCTAGATCAGAATCGTATAAAAAACTTTGTTGTCTCCATCTTCGAGTTTGAAATGACAAATCACCTATCTCGTTTCCCGG
Source organism: Delias oraia (assembly GCA_018230265.1). Classification (NCBI taxonomy): domain Eukaryota; kingdom Metazoa; phylum Arthropoda; class Insecta; order Lepidoptera; family Pieridae; genus Delias; species Delias oraia. The sequence continues at coordinate 2,311 of DWCF01006881.1, read as the reverse complement.
GCACTGTTAACGTTCCCTTCGAACCACTATCGATCATTGTAATTGTGGCGTGAGCAAAAGTTATGACGTCATTCGTGACGATCGCTACGATCGCTGTCGTCATGTAGAACGGCTTAACGTTTGAGCGTTGTAAGCGTATAATGAAACGCACTCTTTACCTTAATGTAAAAAAATCCGACAATTGACATTTTCGTTGCTACTTTTATATTTATATAATTTTTCACGAAATATATCGAGGAGTATTACTTTTAGTTCTAAATGTTTAGACTAGTGTTTACAACCTTTTAGATAAGATACCAAATTTTATTGATGTCTATAAAACATATGCAACCTCATGAAAGCCTTCAACCTCATAATAACTAATTACATTCTTTTTTCTTTCTTGTATTACCACATTTGATTACTATAAGTTTATATATATTATAAAATATATTATAATTATTAATTTTAAATTTATTTCATTATTCAATTTTGTTATGCTTTAGCGGTGATTTGTTGTTAATCTTAACTTAAGAATATAAATTTACGTATGTGTACGTTTAATGGAATTGCATAAATGAAAATCTTATATACATATATTGTATAATACATGAACTAAGCACAGCTGACCGTACGTTGACGTTACATATAACAAGTTAAATGGGAGTTCTAAATAAGCAATTGTAAAGAATATCGTAAGCTTACCCCATCGTAGTATAATGTAGTATAATAATGTATATTTTGAATACAATAATAAAATTAAAATTGTATATTCGAAAACCGATGCAATCACCAAAAACAATCGTAAATTCTAAGTAGTTCATAAATGTGTAATTAAATTTTAAAGCTGAATGATTGATACATAGTTGAATAATCTTTTTATCTTAAAAAGACGTAACAAACATCATAAGATATCTAGTTAGTCTTTTCAACATTCTACTTAAGTAAAGCACCTATACATGAAGGAGGTTTGACAAATTATCCATTATATTATAGAATGTAAAATTATCATTTTATTTAATATGTTTAGATCCAAACATAGTCACTTTTGTATTGTTACCAAAATATATTTATAGCTTCATCGCGTGAAATTTCCATGTCCGCAATAAATAGGATGATATTTTTATGGTAGGTATAGCGGGCACCGAAGTAGGTGGATCTTTTATATGTGTTGCCAGCATTTTACGTCTCTTATGCGGTATAAATTCAATTTTCAAAAAATTCTACTCTGTATAGTAAAATGAGATTAATATCCATTACGTTCAAGGGTTTTTTTACTGTCAACACACTCAAATGATGCTATATTTTTCGTATTAAAAATCTGTAAGTCTTTACGTTTCAATTGAAATCGTCAAATAATTACGTAATAATCCAGTTAGACTACTTAAAATTCGTGAGTAACAAATAATTAAATTGCAAATTGGGGCTTGTTATTGTGACGCCAAAGTTTAGGTTCGACAATAGCCGGCCGAGTATCTAAATGGGCCAAGTCGAGCACAACAGGTTCATAGAATATCTGAGTGAATTAGGACTTGTATGTTTCACTTAATGAGAAAAGTATACCAAAGACCCACCAAATGTCGCTGGCCGCGTAATTGCCGTAAGAATTAGACCACGAATATTTAATGATCGCTTACAATACTAATTTGACTGCCTATAAAGTAATCCATTCTCATCATGTCATTGTGTTGAAAATGAGCCTATAAATTCAAAAATGACTTAATTTTAACGATGCCTCTTTTACTATTTCTTATATCTAAGCTATCTTACTGAATGATATACGCACATAAATTATCTATTATAATAATATTTATAACATTATGTAAAGTACTTTAAGGAAAGTTATAAAATATGAAGTATTATTAATATATCTTAGATTAATTAAAGACCCATATAATGGGCGACACACATACACACACTGATCGCGATTAAATAAGTTAGCCATGGGAGAAGCATATAATTTCACTGTATAGACAATCATCATGTTACCCCATTTTTATAATAAGTATTTTTTTAATAATTATTGTGATTATCCTCATTTTATGTGTAACGAATGGCAAAGTGCAAGTTGGAACGTTAAAATCAAATAATTCTAATTGCAAGATATGCGTAACTATAAAATCTAAACATCTTTGAATAATATATTCATCATAACTTGTGAGATTTCTAAAAAACACTAATATAGGAAGATTAAGTACGGGTTATGCCGTTTCAGATTTAATTTCAATAATAAATAAATAATAACGAGACAGAACTATAAATACTTGCAGGATATTCATATAGTGTATCGCTTATATTGCCGTTTAGCCATGATATAAAAGCTGTTATTAAA
>DWCF01006880.1:0-11624 GCA_018230265.1 Delias oraia | reverse complement strand
TTTATTTGTTAAATATACATTTTTACTAAAATATCTTCATAACTGTTTTTAAAATCTGCATAATGCATACAATGTTCGAATGTAAAACATATTTGTCAAAAAAACCTGAAAAAAAAATTGGTAATGTAAATTAAAATACTAATACTTAATAGTCTTCAATTGTTAGAAAGAATTTCATATAACATACAAAAGTTTAGTGATTTAAGGTATTTTCAGTATATAATGGTATTATGTGCTTTCATTTGACGTGACAAGGCTTTTTTCATATATAACTTAGATATATATATAGTTGATATTACAAGGATTGGTCAATATATTGTTAGAAATAAATAATTATGTACATATATTTGGTATCAGAAGGCATTCTTTTCAGTATATATAATACTATATATACTGAATATATACTCTTAAACCGTAGAATAGCCATTTTGAAGCATATGATGACGCACTGTTTGGTATGACTCGTCCGAAGTAATACCAGGGGCTCACAGAATACTCAGCGTGAAACGGTACTTATACTGTGTTTCGCTGCGTGAGTTTGGATATCGGAGGTCCTTAAAATTGCGACGTAAAAAGTTGGCAACACAACCAATACACGGACCGTGGCGTGGTTGTTCATTGGCGGTGGTGTTCTCTTACCTAATAAGAGATCCATCTGTTCCGATGTCCGCTATAGAATAAAATAATATAGTATGTATGGGTGTATACTATCATAAGTCATATGTCACAAGGCTTTTTTCAGTTTTTAACTTAGGTATTACGTACATACATTTGATGTCACAAATTCATTTAAACGCGACATTACTGTAAGTTTTAATGGATGAATCATGTAATGCTAGGTTTATAGTGAGTGGCGGTAGTTGAAAATGTAAGTAGCTAAATTGGCTCCCTGTTACGTTGTATTATTTAATATAGTTTAGACGTGGTTTGTTATGGCGACCTGTTTGTGACAATCGAAGAATGAAATAGATTCTAAGAGAGATGAGAAGAGAAGTGTGAGATAGATCATAAGTCTCCTTAATAGTTATAGTTAGCTTTTACTAGGATCTGCTAGTAAAAGCGCTCCGTTGCCAATGACCACACCCAACTATTGCTGGTTGCCGGCCTTTAGAGTTATGCTTTTTGAAGGTCCTTATGTCATCCTGACTGGGAAATATACCTACAAATATAACTTCTTAAAAAAGGCTCAGTAGTAGAATGACAAACATCGAGGTGAACGTATAAAACTTTGTAAAATTTTTTTTAAAGTTTAAGATCATTCTGTACTGCCCTCCCGTTTCAGAGTCATGCTGACGCATTAAAGAATACCAGCGTGAAACAGTATTTTACTGTGTTTCAGTGAGGATATCGGAGGTAATTGAAATTATACCGCTAAATGTAAATGACTCGACAATGTGGGAATGATAGCGCAGTTGTCCATGGGCGGCGGAGATCTGTTAACATTAAGAAGATCCTTATTATCTAATGCCTGATATACTATAAAAAAATATATTAAATATAATTAACGATTTTTATATTTTAATTCGACGACAATAGATATTTCCGCAAGTCTAAACGTTTTTTTATCGTCATTACGTTATCCTTTCAAATAGAAAGCAATCTAGGACAGAGAAGTAAGCCTAGATCTATTCATAGAAGTACTAATTAGTTACTGTACAGGAAACGAGGACAAGAATAGTGTGGGAAATAAAAAAATGGTCAACTTTTTGTAATGCCGTAGCTCGGTATGGTAAAAGATTTTTTTTTTCATTTATACTATCACAAACTTCATACATATCGTGGTTTTAAATTAATTAAATGTTTCTTTTCTCTTTGATCAATTATAAAATGTTTAAAACGTAACCTCTTTTCCGAGTAAATGTAATTTGTGACGGTATTTCGTTGTACAGACAAAACTTTTGTTTTTCTTTATATTTCAAACGAACTCAAAACAATGTTGTCACTTTCTGTGACAAACGATAGAAATAACGTTTTAAATTATTTTATTCTGTTGCTAAAAGCATGTACAATACATAAATATAAATATATATATATTAAAAAATATAATAAATATATCGCAGATACAATTGTATGTGATATATTAATTTTAAAAATACTGTGTTTTGTCAAGTTGTTTGAAATGTCAGTTGTCAAATCAAACAAGTATTTTTAAAGCTCTGATTATTTTCTTTCGATACGGTTTTTCATTGTGTTACATGGGCAAGGGCTGCACAATAATTAATAGTTACTAGTATAGTGATCTGTGTTTACCGGGACTAGAAAAATGATGGCTCCTGCGAATCTTGGAACTCGGCAAGATGGGGCATGGGGCAGTGACCAGCCTGAAGGTTTGAAGGACATCTCACCAATTTGGGATATAAATCGGTCTTCGCCCTCGTCTCCGGCGACTGATCATAGACTGACACGTATATTCCGAAGAACCTACAACAAAGACGGTATTATTAAACATTTTCAAAACCTAACAATTATGTAGATAGAATAAATGAACTCTCCTTCTTTGCGTAAATATAGGAGATACGTAATGTTTCCTTTCTCGCGTAAATTTCAAAATCCTTTGGGCTATCAATCACTCGGCAAGCACCCAAAAATTGAGTTTCAATAAAGGTATCGCGATAAAGTGCTCGACAGTGAAATATGGGATTATCTAAACGGTCTAAAATACACAAACCGTATTCGAAATAGGCCCTCGTTGGCACTCACCTCGTAAAATAGATTTGTTCTTTGACGAGACTGTTGACGGCTTTTCATTAATTCAGACTGAATTTTTAAGATACGCGTCATTATAAATTATTTTATTATTGTTAAAATATAAATGAGAAAGAGTATTTTTTGGAACATCTCCCTACATATAATATATAGGTATGAATAGCTTTGATATATCATATAAAACCTTCGTATAATATATGCTTAACTTTGTCAATTTTAGGGTGATAATTGCAACAGATTAGTGTAGAGGTAGAGGTCATTAGTCTATTATTGTTATTTAGCATAGGTGGTCTTGTGAAAGGCCGTCAAGTAGTGAGTTTGAACTCCGGTCTGAATAAATTTATTAATTTCATTTGTTAATTATTCGGTTTTTTTAATAGCTTCACATAGGCCAATCTTATCACTGCCTCATCAAGTACTGTGTTATAACGGTATGTTATACGCTATTTTAACGGTATAACATTTAAGCGGAAAAAGAGTCGGAAACACAACTTAATTGTGTGGTTGATATAATTGGCGTCGGAGATTTCTTACCATCAAGGAATCTGCTCCATTATCCAGTAATATATATAATAAAAAATAGTACTTGAAATCGTTAATTGCAATGTTATTCTATGGTCGGATTAAAATAAATACGTAACTTCATGGCCTTGATCTGTCTAAATTATCATCCTACGTTTGAAAAAAATGTAAAATAAGTAACCAGCTTCACATCCCCGGTATAATAGCAAAAGAAAAGCGGGAAAATTCCACTAAACGTGAAATCCATGCTTTGGCATAATTTTATTTGTAATTCTATTAACGGTGATCTCATATGTTTTAAAAAAGCCAACCTACACTAAAATGATAAACATGTTAATTTATTAGCACATAAAAGTATAACAATGTTTAGACAAATATTTTGAAATGACGCTGCCTTATGTACCCATACAATATATGATTCATTCAGAATTGTTTTATTCGGACTGGGGATCGAACCCGATACCTCTCGCTTCGTGGTAGGCCAACAAGGCCTTAGCTACGAGGCTCTAAAATTTAAAGAAAGTCTTTAAAAAGCCGTGTGAAGGCTTCTTCAATTCTTTCTGACTGAACACATATTGGAATGCCAAAATATCAGCATTTAATTGAAAGATTGTGAAATTAGATTGTTTCTTGAGAATTTTTTTATAATTCATTGTTTATTATATAGTGAACTAGAGAGGAACTAAAGGGTAAGAGAATACCTCCGCTCATGGACAACCACGGGACAGACAGCGTTTTTGCGTTTTGTTTGTGTTGTCGACTTTTTCCGCTTTGATGTGCTTTTGATATCCTTACTTATTCAGTGTAACAACAGTACAATTATTTCACTCTGATATCAATATAATTCTTATATTATGTAGAGTTTTCAAATGTTATTTAGTTATTAAACGATTTCTTATTTTAGTAAACTTAAATACGTTTCTAAGTAGATATAACTACGACATTATTATAAATTATAATAGTTTTTAATTAATCTTTTCACAATAAAAGTGTCGATAAGAAACCAATTCTGGGAATATGTTGCGAAAATAACTCAGTCGAGGACAAAAAGGATATTTGTACGGATGAAGTCACTTCCTCTCCTTCATTGTTGATAGTGTGAACGTGACCTAAAGAATTACTCATTTGCACGAGAAACGTTCTATATTTTTGTTCCTAGCTTATGACATAAGTACTTACTGCATTACGCCGTTATAGGAATTATTCTACTTCTCATAAATCAAGATTCACTAAGAATCATGTTTATTATATAGGTAGACTTTATTAACATTTATTACATACGCGTGGGAGAGTCATACTGACGTACTTATTGGCTCGTCCGAAGTGATACCACGGGCTCACAGAAAACTTAACGTGGATCGGTACTTGTACTGTGTTTTGCAGAGTGAGTGAGGATATCGGAAGCCCTTAAAAGTGCCGTTTAAGCGGTGTAAAAAGCCGGCAACACATGGTTGTGTTGTGCGTGTGCACGGATTGTGGCGCGGTTGTTCATGGGCGGCGGTGTTCTCTTACCATATAGGTGACCAACCAACGCATAAAAAAAAATATTTTTATTTTATTAATATTCTAGATATTTGTATCTGTATTAAACGAAATACATTTAGATTACGTTTTATAAACTATAGTTTTAAATGAACATACCTGGCTACATAAAATAATGCTTTCAAAGAAATTATGTTTCACCAAAACTTACCAAGCGCAGTACAAATACTGTCAATGAATAACTTTAATTCTTTTAATGAAAAGAAATGGATGTTATTTTGTATTATGAAGTAGATTCTTCAGTAATGCTGTCGCTTGGGGTTAGTTCGTTGGTAACTCCAGTTATTCATGTTTATGTACACATAGTATTAAAAAAATGTATCCGGTCGAGTTTCTTCAGTATTCTTCTCGGAACTGGTGTGTCGTGAACAGTCTAATTTTAATTTTTAAGACGTTCATAGGTCCCTATATACGTATATAAATAAAGATATTGATGAAATCATTAAAAAACAAATCAAAGCGATTTTCTATAGACTTTTCATATATTTGTGTATCAAATATTAATCTATAATTTCAAAAATTTAATGATTTACATTATTCACGATCTAAAGGAATGTTTTCTTTCATTTCAGTTGGCGTTTAATACAATGAAAATGGCTATTTGGAGACTGTTATTATTCTGCGTTGTGCTGGTTTGTGTCGAAGGAAGGTTACATCAGAAACGTGAAGTAAAATCTCATATATGCGACCCAATTTACAATAACACGAATAAAATACAATGCTACTGCTCTCGAGATTTCCACAAGGACGGCCTAGTCCGGAGCGCAGATTGCTATGCAACTGTCAACGGAATCGCACCAGATGATAACAACTGGAACATTTTCCAAGAATTTGAAAATGTAGAGAAGCTTACGTTCACAAACACACGGGGGATTGTATTGAAGTACATCCCAAAGAAAGCTTTAAAATATACGAAATCCGTTCTTAAACTTGAAGTAAAGTATGGAAACATTGAATCGATTGAAGCGTTAGACTTTGCTAATTTAACTTTAGTGAATGAAATTACTTTGAGAGATAATCATATTAAAGTTTTAAAAGGGAACGCTTTTGCACACCACAAAAACTTGGTCACGATCGGTTTGGATTTGAATAATATCATCGAGATAAACAGAGATGTGTTTGTTGATCTACCTACATTAGAAAAGTTATATTTAACAAATAATAAAATAACAACGATTCACGACAGGGCGTTCCTACATGTGTCAAATCTAAGAGAACTTGAAATTGATACAAATAATTTATTCACATTGACTAGTGAAACATTTGCGGGGCTCAAGAAGTTAGAAAAATTAGATCTTAGTAATAATAATTTGCAAATGATAGGAGATAACACATTTATACCCTTGAAAAACCTTCGTCTACTGAGTCTGGAAGGTAATAAAATCCAAATGCTTGACGAGAAAGCTTTTCATGGGCTAGCAAATTTGCAATCATTATCAATTGCTCACAACGCATTGAAAGAAATTAAAAATATCAAGCTGTTCATGGGATTAAAATCGTTGAAGGCGATGAGTTTGAAAGGCAATCAAATACAGACTATTGATTCTGAAGTAATGGAGCCATTACTTGAGAATTTATACAGTAATTTCAGCAGTCTTGATGTTGAAGGTAAATATAATTTAACGCATGCGATTGTTTGATTGCGAAATCACTTGTTAAGTTGTTATATAAATTTACAATTTCTTGATCGAAATAATGTTATTCTAAATAGATTCTTCTTATATTTGGTCTTTTTATGAAGACGGTGGAACGGTGGCTCACCTAGAGTTCGTCATCCGCCCATGGACACCCCTAGCCTTTGCAAAGCCACGGGTACGTTGGACCTTTTAAGGAATATGTATGCTATATTCTTGAAAGTACCCAAGTAATATATATATATATATATATATATATATAACTAGGCCATTTAAAAAATTGAGAGAAGAAGTAAAGATAAATAGTTAATATTGAATTTACTAAATTGTAGAGCTTTTTAACGTATCTATTGTTAACTAGGAAATAATATATTTTTTCTTTTTTAAAGACAATGCATTCCCGTGCACCTGTCGTCTGGATTGGTTTCTATCACTCATGAACAACACTAAGAGTTCTTATTTGAAATTATCAATTGAAAACCTAAAATGTATACCCAGCACGGAGATTAGAGACAAATGGACGAAGACAATTGAAGCTGATAAGAACACACAAGACTCAGATGATGTGGCAACAGGCAACGATTACGAATATTATGATGACACACAACTCAATGGCAAATTGTTCTATGTAGACATGCGATATCTTCTTAACTGTACGAAGAACTTTGACAGTTTGCTTAAACCAAACGTTGGTACGCCTGAAGTCACCACAACTACAACAACAACCCAGCCGAGTACTACCCAAAAACCATTCGATAAAGCAAATGAAAGTGCAGTAACCAAACAAATAAAAAATAATAATAAAAACGAGAAACACACAATGAGTCGTTTAGCAACAGTATCAGCTAAACCTATAGCGAAACAGTTCTATGACGAGGGTAACATGGCGGCAGATGAAGCTAAGCCAGATCAAATAAAGACCCAAAACAGTATCCAAAACTTGCAACAAACCAGCGATTCGAATATGATGACAGGCTACGTTTCATTTGCAGTGGTTTTAATTAGATTTTTACTATCTTAAGTAATTTATAATGTAGACTTAATCATAGTGTACTTTATTTGTTATGTATATTGACTGCTTTAAAATGTTTGCAATGTAAGAAATTTTCAGTTTTATTTTGCATATTATAAATTAATATAGATTTATAGGTATTTTTGACGAATCAACTGATTTTATTTAAGTTCAATACTCACTACAATTAATTACAGTCACTAGATAATAAATGATAACTTAGTAACATTATTGTTTTATTAACCTCACTGCATGTTTCAATCAATTCAAAGAAAACTACTCTTAATTTTATTCTATATAGAAATTTGATATATGCAACAAATTTCATACTATTTATGAAAGAAAAAACTGAAACTTTCGATATATTTTATAAATTAGTAGCTAGTGTAGATCATTTAACATATTTTTTCCTTGATGCTCTTCTTTTAGTTGGAAGAGATTACAACTTAGTACGCGAAGATCCGTAAACTAACTGATATGTATGAATCGGCCATAATACGGTTTTAAAGAATTAGAAAAAAAATATGGTAATTTATTTATAATATTATTAGCGATTTTTATATTTTCCTTATACATTACAATACTGATAAAAGATATTTCCGTAACTTTAAATGTTTCTTTTATCGGCATTACGTTCTCCTTTCAAATAGAAAAGGCAATTTAGGGCAGATAATTAAGCCTAGATCTATTCATAAAGGTACTAATTAGTTACTGTACAGAGAAACCAGGACAAGTATGGTGTGAGTAATGATATGTATGAATCAGTCTTTATTCGCGTGCACATCTCTTATGGGAAATATTAATCATTTTCTAATTTATCTAAAAATTATTTTTTGCATTTTTAGATTAGCGCCATCTAGAGTTTTATTGCATAATTAAGACAAGTCCCATATTATTTGAATTGAGCCTAGCAGTAACTACTAAAGTAAGCGGAAAATAGTGCCACTAAAGTTACATAGATGGCGTTAAAAACATTTATAAAAATATAAAAAATCCTGTTACAAGATTGAACAAATTGTAAAGGTAAATAGTTATAATATATTTTATACAGAAGTATTTTATTTATAAAAATTGTAAACAAATGTTTATGAACCTAATCTATAACAAAAATAGAGCTGTCGTTACATTAATACCTACTTGTAGTCTGTAAACTTTTCAAATTAACTGTTTCTTCAGTTCTTTTGCGTATTTACGCTGCAAATGCATAACTGTATGATATTTACCATCTTGGAAGTTTATGACTCTTGCTTCAGCTCGTCAAGAATTTATTATAACGCTAACATATATTTTTCAAGTTTAACCAGTAGTAAATCACTCTGCTAAAGATTTAATTATCTTTTTATAGTATAGTGGACAACAGAGCAGGTGGGTCTCCTATATAATAATAGAACACCGCCGTCCATGGACAACCGCGACACAGTCTGCACATTGGTTGTATTGCTGGCTTTTTACGCAACCCTTTTTGTGTCACTTCTACTTATAAATAAAAACTTTCTGTTCTTTATACACGATACTAATAGTATTATATAAATGAAATGGAAAAGCACAATAATTAACGTAAAAACAAATTTCAGCTTTTGCTCTTCTTTCAGTGCCGAGTCATCGCGCCTTATGAAGACGTTCTTGGAATAAAATATCAAATAAATTCACATCTGCTACCCAGTGAGGCCATTAAATGAATAAGGTAATTTGGAAGGGACTCATCGGAGATATGAAACCGCTGGATAGGAAAAAACTGATTTTAGTTACTGGCATAGTTTTTCAAATATATTACTAGCTGACCTGGCAAACGTTTTGCCATATAAATATGAAAGTTAGATATATGATGTCATACACTTTTCACTAGAACGCAATCATATATCTCTCGTTAATGCAGAGTTCGTAAGAAATATTATCGTTCGATTATTGTTCTTCGACTTACTTTGAAAATTCGACAATCACGAAAAATCTTTTTGATTTTTCGCGTCAATATATAGCTTATGTTACCTATATACAATCTTGTTATTGGTTAAATAATTTTCAAGATCGATTCAGTTGATTAAGAGATATCACACACACAAACCTTTATATTTCTACAATGTTGGTATAGATAAAAATATATAATTACCTAATGTTAGTGATAATGAATTTATAAAGGAATAATAAATTATTTTTGTAGGGAAACATAAATAATATACGCGTAATAAATAATTTTAGTTTCATGTATATATTTATTTACATAGAATCAAATACATGGTCTTCTATGAACGTTTGCTACTTTAGAGCCGTGTTCCCCTGCCTATGTCCTGCGGACCTCCGGGGTCCGCGAGTATATATATGAGGGTCAGCGGTGTCTTCTCTAGACCATTCATAAATGCTTTATTAGCTAACATAAATACCTGATTTTTTGCTGTTTATTTTTTTCAAGGGTCCGTGAAAACTATACTCAAATAGCTAGGGATCCGTGGCTACAATAGATTAGAAATCGCTTTTGAGTTTTGACACTTCACCAAACCTTCATAAATTAAAATACATTTTTATTATATCAGATTATTACCAAGCGCAGGTGTCGTTATTTTGCTAGAGAAAACCCATTTTTTCACCCATGGGAGAACCATGCTGAAGCATTTGCTAACGCACTAGTTGGGCCGGCTCGTCCGAAGTGATACCACGGGCTGAATAGTCAGTCAGCGTAAAACAGTAGCTGTACCTGAAATGGTACTTCCACTGTGTTTCGCTGAGTGATTGAGGATATCGTAGGACCTTATAAATGCCGCTTAAGCGGCATAAAAGGCCGGCAACACAACGAATACGCGGAATGTGGCGCGGTTGTTCATCGGCGGCGGTTGTATCTAACCATATAGGAGACCCACCTGCTCCTTTGTCCACTGTACCATAAAATAATGATCTATAAGATATAACAATCCAATTTATTTTATAGTATAGATATTTTATGATAGATTACTGGTTGTGTTGCGAGCTTTTTACAATGTTTTTAAGCTCAAGTACTGTTTCACGCTATTTTGGAAGCCAATGATCACTTAGAATGAGCCGGCTCAATTAATACGTCAGCATAAAAAATGAACTTACATAAAAATCTAATAACAAACTCCTTCTGCGGTTTCAAATGAAGTATGGTAAAAACCAGTATTATTTCTTTCGGTAACACATTCTATACCTAAACATGTAATACTATTTACTTTCTATAGAAAACTTCTCTTCCAGTTATTATACTTCTAAGTGATAAATTTATTGAACTGGAAACCACGTCGTTAACCAAGTGATGTTTTCATTGATGATCGTTGGATTTTTTTCACTTACATCAACGAAGATTATATTACGCCTCAGTTAAGTGGTTCAAACGTGGTTCGAATATTGGTAAAGACTTTAAAAGTTTGTTTTAACGTTACGGTTGCACACAGAAATCATGTCGATGCTAGATATAAGTGGTTCAGAAAATTATATATAGTGAAGAAAAAATAAATCAAGGCTATTTTCATATTTATAAAGATTTTTCTTGACTATATTTGTGAATGAGACAAATAGATGCCTGTGATCCTCTTTGATGATTTTCTTTATACATAATGAAAACAGGGAGGCAAACGAGCAGGAGGCTCACCTAGGATAAGGCTCTTGCCCTCTGAGCCACGGTTGTGTTGCTGGCAATTAAAATATAAGTAAACGACCAACCTTTTATTTATTCTCACAGATATTTATCTAGGATGCAGAAGATTAGCTATTAAAACGTCTCCAAAATGTGTATAAATGTCAAGGAAATTGTTCCACCAGATAAAGTAGACAAATGTCGCTTACCTGAGCCATGTATTGTGGCATGACTGTCACCAATCATTGCAGCTCATTATGCGGTAAAATCCTGGAAAAGGTCAGCGTACCAGGCAATAGGATACCTGCGTTGCATTAGGGCTGCCAGAGGCACGGTAAGATTAAGATTATAATTTGAAATATTTAAAAATTATTTATAATCTAAATATTTTAAATATTTAGAGCCTCGTAACTTTATGGTTTTAAATATGGAACATGATGTGAGAGGTTCCGGTTTCGGTACGAATCCCGGTCCGGACATATATAAATTATAATTTAATTTATAATTTATTCGATTTCTGGAAGGGGTTTACAATTGCCGGACGAGTGTCTTAATACTGTCGAAAAGAAAGGCTTATCAAAATTGTGTAAAATTTGTATTAATTTTGCTCACCTCAGCACGATCA
>DWCF01006879.1:0-11625 GCA_018230265.1 Delias oraia | reverse complement strand
CGAAGGAATTATTATAAGTACATTTTAAGAAGCAGGAAAAAATTGTATAATAATTGTTAATGGCAGGGAAAATAATGCTTCAGATCTTAGAAAAACCTATCGGAATAGGAACATTTTGAGCTTAAATTAGCATAGCTATAATAAAGGCCAGCCAGATTTATAATTTAAGTCTAAAGATTTAATGAGAAATTCCAAAAATCACTACACAAAAAAATAGCTGCAAGACTCGCACGTCTTACGCGACTTACTTGGTTAGTCTTGTTCTTGCTCAAGTCTTACACGGTCAGTCTTGGTCTTGCTAAAATTAGGCGGTCTTGGTCTTGGTTCGCTTTGGTTGTATTGCCGGCTTTAAAATACTACTCGAGTAGTATCTGTTAGATATTCGGGTCAGTCTGACTCGGCATACCGACGCCTTTATGTTCTATATCCAATCACAATGAACCCTTAACAATAAAGTTTAAAACATTTATCCTCACTTAGAGTTGGGAATTTCTCCATAATCCCTCCTTTTGAATAAATATGTATTTTTACGTCCTCTCCACTCACTTCATTAAAGCGGTATATTTCGCCAAGTACTTCTGTCAAACTTCCCGCAATGATTTAATAAGCAATGAGACGATGATTTTTGAAAAACTCGAACGACCTTTTAAAGTGGCCCTATATTATTTATCCATATTATTCGGCCAATAGTAGTAGGCAGTACCCAATATTAGGTATAATATTATGTATTGACTAAGTTCCGCAACACTTTTGTTTCATAGACCACTTTCAAAGTTTTGCTGACTCCGGTGGACCCCTGCAGCTACAATCAATTTCTAAATTTTGAAAAGTGAATACTCAACGTGAAACGGTACTATTAGTGTTTCGCTGAGTGAGTGAGGATATCGGAGGCACTTAAAAAAGCTGCTTAAGCGACGTTGAAAGCCGGGAATACAACAAATGTGTGGGCTGTGACGCGGTTGTCCATGGGCGGCGCTGTTATCTTACGATAAAGGAGACCCACCTGATCCGTTGTCCGCTATACCATTAAGAAAATGACACACACATTAGCTGTTAAGAAGTTTGGGTCATACTATTATCTACAATGAACTATTATTCTAAATCGGTATAATTTAAAAAATCTAATCTCATTAAAAAAAACATTCGCGGTGTTATCAGAATTCATTTTCTTAAGGGTTACACATTAGGAAATTGGACCTGGTGAGATTTCTCCATTGTTTAATTTACTTCTTTGAAGTACGGGTCATTTTAATTCTTATTCTTAAGACACCATTTTCTTAATAAATATCTGAGATCCATTTTCATTAGCCGAGTTATGAGCCAGTTCTTAAGTCAGTCTGCCTTTTTTTAAAGAGATTTACCGTGGGAAGGCTATGTTGAAGTATATAGTGACGCACTGATTGGACCGGCTTAAAAATGCGACATAAACGGCGCAAAAATCCGGCGACACAAGTAATGCGCGGAGTATTTCGCGGTTGGTGGTGGCCGGCGGTGTACTCTTACCATATACGCCACTCACCAGCTTCAATGTCTGCTATACCATAAAATGGAGGGTGTCTTAAAATTAACACTAGATTCTTATTAAATATACAAATACGTTCTTTATTGATTCATAAAGTACAAATAAGTTGGGCAAGTTAATTTTGGGGTAAACTCTATAATAAAACGCAACATACAGTCTCAAGTGATGGCTCATATTTCGGCCGATGTGTAAACAATATATTAAGTGTATGGCTGAGTGGTAAGCTACAGAAACGATATGTATCGGGTTATATTTGCGTCTGAAGAGAATTTTATTTGTAAATTTATTCGAAAGAGGCTTGATAGACTGGGAGAGTGTCTAAGTGTCTCTATGGGAGCCATGTTGATGCATTAATTGGGCCGGCTCGCACGGAATGAATCCATGGATTCATAAGTCAAGGCCGGATATACATCCGCGGCTCCGCAAGGGTAGGAGCGGAGGACCGCTTGCTCTAGGTGAGCCTTCTGGTCGTTTGCCACCGTTATCTTAAAAAATATAATAAGAGCATAAAATTGTACCTTTTTTGTTTCGAAAGAAGGATATTGGAGGCCCATTACGTTATATCGAGCCGTTATATATAAAAGCCGACAACACAAACAAAGTGCGGACTGCAGCACGTTTATATGTGGAGAGTGGTGGTCTCTTACGCTGAGTGAACTCTTCTGCTTCGGTACTATAAAATGAAAAATAATTATATGATGAACACAGTGAAATAAAGTCTTGATTTTTTTTTCATATTTAGTGATCAGTTCACTAACTAGTGTATTGAAGGCGATCCACGTGCGTAATATTTGTTACTATTGATATGAAAATTATTATAAACACATGTCAATAATTTTTCGGTTTTTTAAAAAAGTTTGCTTAGCTTCACATGTTTTTAAAAAACATAGCAAGACAAATTTACTGAGATAAATTTAAGTTGAACTTAAATAGAGAGATAAATTTAACTCTTAAAAGAGGGTATTCTGTAAACTTCGTCAAAGGGTTGCAGTATATTAACCTTATATTAAATGTTTATGTTCACCCTCGAATAACAATGGCGCTACGCTTGGTCGCCAGACTGTGAATTTTTCACAATTCTCAGATCAATTCAATTCACAATAGACTAATAAATCTTTATAACGGGATTGTTCTGGCTTCGAATTAGAAAACTGTAATTTATCTGTTTATAAATTACTATCTATAACTATAAAGGAAAAAAGACGCATTAAATTTAACGTTTGCGACGATTCACCTTCAACTCAGCAGTGTCTGAAGGTATCCATGGAAGGAGGACCGCCTATCCTAGGTGAGACACCTGCTCGTTTACCTCCCTGTAATAAGGATAATTTTAAAATAAAAATTTCATATAGATACTCTCTATATGCAGCAGTTTTATTCATTCGTTTTGTTCAAGTAAAGGGTATAGACTAATGTTCAATTTATTAGCCAATTGAGAGCCTCGTAGCTATGTGTTTTAATGGGTCTACCAATAAACGAGAGGTATTGGGTTCGAATCCGGGAATCAATTATAAACTATAATTTAATTAATAATTACGAAATATATTTTAAAAATTCACAGAGACTGAATATTCAGTCTACTATACTAATTATTCAGTCTCTGTGAGGGCTTGATAGTTATCTGGGAAGTGGCTTAATACTGTCACACCCGTGAGAAAGGCATGCTGAAGCATATTGCATTGAATTGGGCCGCCTTGTCTGAGCTGATACCACGGGCTCACAGAATACTCAGGGTTAAAGTGGTACTTGAAACGGTGTCTCTATTATGTTTCGCTAAGTGAGTGAGATTTACGGGAGCTTTAAAAATGCCGCTTAAGTGGCGCAAAAAGCCGGCAACTCAATCAATGTACGAACTGTTGCGCGGTTGTCCATGGGCGGCGGTATTCCCTTACCATATAGGCGACCCATCTGCTCCGTTATCCGCTATACTATTAAAAAAATCGTGTGAGTTTCACATGAGATAAAATGAATTATCATCAAGGGTAATATTTTCCCAATGTCATGGTATTCTATACAATCAATAATATTGGCGCGAATGCCACAGCCCATGTAATGGGATCAATTACTCTCATACTTGCCTCGATATTTCCTAACTGAATGAATCCCGACTCGACGCTTCGGAGCAAATTAATCTCTGAAATGTTGGATTGATGTCGGATTTATATCGAAGACTAGCGGAGATTTTAATAAATGAAATTGCTCTCACAGAAGTGATAGCTTTCGTACAAAAATATCACTAAAGTTCACTCATATCTGCATATAAATAAAAAAATTCCAACTCAAAATGTCCCAAAAGTTAAAAATATATTGTTATCATATTACAAATAAGTATTTTTTGAACCATTTCACTGATTTCCCTCGTGAGATAAGTCACAGGATATGTGGAACTCGGCACTCCGGAGTATGGATGAAACGATACGAGTACAATTGCATACTCGATATTTTTTTTCGATACCAAGTATTTTAAGTATCGATACATTGAAATTACGTATCGAGTAGGTATCAGTTAAAAGCCCTTCTAGAGACCGGAATAACAATTACAAATAATTGAAAATAAAATAAATTCGGACGGAGAATGAAACCCAATACCGCTCGATTCTTAGTAGGCATAAAAATGTGGCTATTATAGTTCGTTGTTTTTTTAACATCAATGTCAAACGAAACTCTGACAATTTTTGCTCAGTTTTATTTTCATTTGACAAAAGCATGGAGTTTAAATTTTGTCATATCAGATTCAACTTTTAATTAAATAAATACTTTAATCAGTTATCTAATTAGTATATATGGTTAAGAGGATATAGCCACATCAATCATTACGTCATATTGATTTGAAGATGTGGCCATCTCGCGATTAATACAATACAAATAATTATAATGTCTCCGGTGCCAAGACGGTATAGAGGAACTGTTTATGTACTGATAGTTTGACAGAAGAAAAGAAAAGCCCGCCATCAGCACAACCGAATGTGGCGCGGTGGGTGATGGGCAGCGATGTTCTCGTACCATATAGGCGACCCACCTGCTCTATTGGCCGCTTTACCATTTAAATTCGCGTGTCGAGTAACTTTATCCGACATAAATGGAACAAAAAAGACTGGAAAATAGTAAACTTTTGACATACTTAACAAAGAATCATATATTCGGAGATTGTTCATAACTTGTGCAAGCATTCAACTGGAATGACTCTGAAATGATAGGAAGCGTAGTGTCAGCAAGGTAATCAATTTGAATAACCGACGCCATGCTGTTTCATCAACAAGGCAGTTTATCAAATCCGATTATATTGGACACTTTTGACACTTTAATCACTACAGATAACGGCCAATATAGTGCACAAATAACAGAATACGAATGAATAGCATAGATACATAATGATAGCGATGCAGATGGGAGTAAATATTAAAGGTTCAATGTCTTATTGCAGTTAAAGTGCGTTCATTTCGCACAATTTTCTAGTTATTACTATGTTTTATAAAAAGATGGAGGCAAACGAGCAAGAGGCTTAGCTAGGATAAGCGGTCCTCCGCCCATGGACACTCCCAGCAAATGCTAGGCTACCTAGGTAAATACATTTTTTTTGAAGTGTCAGAAATCGTTTTGAAATACCTCAACTAGCTAATCAGCTAATCACCACAGAGTGGTGTTGCGTGATATAAAAGGCGTTAAATGCGTTTAGTTGTGAAACGATAGACATCAACTGATGAATCTATATATTCTGCTGCGATGGTCTATGATAAATTTCTAGTGAAAGTGTGTTTTGAAAAAATACTTTGTCAATTATTACTATAACAATTTTAACATATATTTACTTTTGAATGTCATTGAGCTCATTACCGGTTCCAGGCCTACCTGAAAAGAACCGGCGAAACAAACTCAGCGGACTGTTTATTTTTATTAATTTTATATTCTGTAGCGGACAACGGAGCAGGTGGATCTCCTATCTGGTAATAGAACACCGCCGCCCATGAACAACCGCGTCACAATCCCCGCATTGGTTATGTTGTCGGCTTTTTACGTTTAAGTCCCTTTAAAAGTGCCGAACTTTGAATCGCCTCCGATATCCTCACTCACTCTGCGAAACACAGTACAAGTACCGTTTCACGCTGAGTATTTTGTTAGCCCATGGTATCACCTCGGACGAGCCGGCCTAATCAGTGCGTCAGCATATGATTCAGCATGATTCTCACACGGGTGCAACAGTATTAAGATACTCGCCCGGCCACGGTAAAGCCCATCCAGAGAGCGAATAAAGTATAAATTAAATTATAATTGTCCGGACCGGGATTCCAACCCAATACCTGTCGCTTCATAATATACTTTTAAAACCATTAAGCTACGAGGTTCCCAGTTTAGGCCATTTTAATTTATTTTAACACATTTCCTGAAAATGCTTGGAGTGATCGCCTTATTCCCAAGGCGTAACATCAATAATGTAATCCAAACAATTCCTCAGATTTTTGTTTAAGAGTTGTGATTTTTCGCCCTCTGAGATTTGTTTGGGTTTTTTGTGACATTTCAATTATGCGAAATCGGGGTGAATTTCTAGTGAATGTTTTTCACCTGGTTGAGGGAAACAGCGGGTCCATTGGTAAACTATTAAAATTCATAGCTTTATTCAATCACAATAAAATGCTTCTTTTCCAATATATTTTACAGCTTCGACATTTTTATTTTAGTGACGTCGTAAAAGCAAAAAGCGTAAGCGGGCTGTAAACAAAAAGTACAAAGCTATGAGCTACCTACACGTGTGGCAAAGGACTTTATCTAGACGAGAGGCTTTTTATTACAAAACCGGAGCCAGTGTTTGGTTACGATTTGGTTGTGATAACTGAATTCACTTGAATAGTTTTTTTTATTTATGAAGATATATATAAATTTCATATGAATCACCGTGGCCCATGGACATGCACTGCAAATCGCGATTTCATTGTCAGACACGGATTTAGGATATTTTAGACCGAAGCTATTTTGATTGATGAACCCTCTCCCAGAGCGATCTGAATACTTAAAAAAATTACAGTAAACCTATAAATATAAGATTTTTAGATTATTAATTAAGATTTTTGCACCCTCAATCATCTGCTATTCGGGGCTGACGCCCCAGTCTATCTAGATCCGAGATCGACCTTCAGTCTTCTTACAAATTAAAAGGCATTGAAGGAATTAAAAAATATTAGCTCTAATAACTGCGTACGAATGCAATTTTTGAATGTTTTATATATAAATATAAAACATTTAAAACGAAGAGTGTGAAAATAAACTTAGATTTTTTCTATGAAAATAAATTAAGTGTTATTTATCGAATGATAATGAAAAAGGCACTTATAACATCATTGCCACTTAAATGAAGCTAACAACAATCTTACCCGAAACTCCAAAAATGACTGTAAAAGTCTATTAATAAGCCTTCTCATTCAAACAAATACTTTTACTATTTAATTTAACGTGAATTTTACCTCTCTATCTCCATTATATTCTAATATCTCTCAGCATACCTGTGGGAGAGCCATGCTGAAGCATATGCTAACGCACTAATTGAGCCGACTCGTCCGAAGTGTCAAATCATACCACGGGCTGACAGAATACTAAATTTGAGACAGTAGTTGTACCTGAAACGGTACTTCTACTGTATTTCACTGAGTGAGTGAGGATATCGAAGGCCCTTGAAATTATGCCGTTTAAGCGGTGTAAAAAGCCGGCAATACAAACAATGCGCGGGCTAGAGCGCGGTTGTCCATGGGCGGTGTTGTTCTCTTACCTTATAGGAGATCCACCTGCTCCATTGTCCGCTTTACCATTAAAAAAACACCGCGACGCGAGATTTTTATATATTAGAGAAATAGAAGGAGCGTGGTGATTTGTGTTATTCAAGAGCAATAAGTTTCCACTACGCAGCCGTTACCCGAACCGTCAAGGGTCCAGTTACGCATCGTTTCGTTCACCATCTCCAGATGTGACCTGCATTCCATCGTTCACAGTTCGCGTGTCAGAACGACGACTCGACGTTCGGTAATTTATTCATCTCACATTGTATTCACATTTCGGTATCGATAAATAATTTAAACAAGAATTTCCTATGTATCCGTGTGCATATGGCATTCCAACTTGCATGTGACAGTCAAAGTAGAAGGCCTTTTTTTATAGTATAGCGAACAACGGAGCCAGTGGATTGCCTCCGTAGCTAAGTGTTTTTTTAAGTATAACACCAAGCGAGAGATATCGGGTTCGAATCGCAGCCCGAACAATTGTAATTTAATTTAGATCGGTCTTTGAAAGGGCTTGAAAATAGTCCAGCGAGTATTTTAACACTGTCGCATCCGTGGGAGAGCCATGCTGACCCACTGATTGGGCCAGCTGGTCTAAAGTGATACCACGGCTCACATAATACTCAGCGTAAAACGGCATTTGTACTATGTATCGCCGAGAGCCTTGAAACCCTTGAAAAGCGGGCAACACAACAAAAGCACACACGGTGGTGTTCTCTTACCATACATAAAACTCACCAGCTCCGTTGACCGCCATACCAAAAAAAGTCAATAATAAAATGTAGTCGAACTCGAAAAAATTTTTTTTTACATTTTTGATGTACATACCAACCAACTTTCACCCTTATACGAGCAATCCCTCTTTATATAGCATCATTAGTAGTATATATTACATAGAAAACCAATTACCAGGGTCAGCTATTCCTAGTTCTAAGTTTAATCTAGTCTGTGCTGATATGTACATTGGATCACATCGGTAGGAGGCAGGTTGGAATTGTGTGACTTTGGGGAGCGGTCACGTCGTCTTCTAATAACGCAACGAGCTTTCGAGAGCCTTTATCGGATCGGGCGTTCGCAAAACGAGGGCTGTAATTAAAAGAATCATATGATTACGTTATCTGACGCTACTAAAGGCGAATTGAGCAATTTGTACGCTTGCTTTAACAAAGATTTGTTACTGGAAATCGCTAAAACAGTAAAAAAAGAAAATCGTGTTATGCTATTCATAACTCAAGAACGGTTACACCGATTTGGCTGAAAATTAGTGGGGAGATAGCTAAGAATCAGGAGAAGGACATCCGAATACAAAAATTGAGGATAATGTTTTGAGTGTATCTGTTTTTCTCTTTAAATAGCCCCATGGATTGCTGGGAGTTTATAATTGAACCCGGTAAGTTGCGTACCGTTTAAGACAAGTGTGCGCGGTCCATTTCTATGAGATAAAGTAAATAAAATGGAACTATTTGCTTCTTACATACATATATTTTTCTTGTAAAGCGGACAACGGTTGGTTAACCAGTGATTGTGTTGCCTACTTTTTACGGCGGCCCAGCGGCAAGTATCCACATTCAATCAGCAAAAAACAATACTTTTTTACGCAGGTATTCTGTGAGCAAATGGTTTACTACAGATAAGCCGGCAAAGTTATTACGTATCTTTCAATCTGAAGCTAGGCGGAAAAAAGAATACTGTTCTCTCTCCTTTAAGTTATTATACTGAGAGTAGATGATTTTAATTGAAGTACTCTTCACAAACATCCTGAACAAACAGGACCTTCACAGTTTTTGCAAATGTTCAAGGGTTGAATAAAAGATTAGACGATTCAATGGCGGATATAAAAAATTAATTTCCCAGAATTAAATTGAAATAATGTTACATCTTTACTATTATAGCTGGCAGACACACTGGGTACGCCACTTATCGGGACCTATTATGAACCCACATTAATCCTTGGACCCGCCAAATCTAAATACCCGATAAACTAAAAATATTACCCTCCAATTTAGTAGTCCTGAAATCCAGAATTTCAGCTACCTATATTTTAAAAATATTTTTATCTCTTATTTTTTTTTAATTTTATAACAGACAACGGACATAGTGGGTCTCCTATATGGTAAGACAACATCAACATGAACAACTGTGCCACAGTCCGCGCATTGGTTGTGTTGCCGGCTTTTTACGCTTCTAAAGTAGCATAATTACAAGAGCCTCTGACATCTTCACTCACTCAGTGAAACACGGAAGTACTGTTAAAGTACAACTACCGTTTCACGCTGAGTGTTCTGTGAGTTCATAAGTTATGAATGATCTAATTTTGTTCAAAACACATATTTTTAACAATATAACTTATACATTATAAGAAATAATATTTATTATTTATCATATCCTATTCACATTTGTAGATTATATATTTTAAACCCTTTTTAATATTTCGTTCTACTTAATTAGAAAAATGTTTCAACGTTGATAGAAACGAAGAGACATTGTCATTTGAAAAACAAAAGTTTCCGAAACAAAACACATTCAAAACGAAAACACAGATTTCCTACAAAACACAATTAGTGAAATTTTACAAAGAATATTCATGAAATAATTATAGTTTGAATTTTTATTTCATCTCTTTTCCTTTTTGTGACGCCCGTACGAGAGTCATGCTGAAGCATATGCTCTACTTGGGCCGGCTCGTTCGAAGTGAAACTGAACTTATACAGTGTTTTACTGAGTGAGTGAGGATATCGGAACCCCTTTAATATATGCCGTCAAAGTGGTGTAAAAAGCTTCGGTTCTCCACGAGCTGCAGTGATCTCTTGCCATAGTGGAGACCCGCCTACTCTGTTGACTAAACTATAAAAAAAACAGTATGCTGATATTTATGGAAGTCATCAAACTCAAAGCATTTATTCAAATAGAGCCCATGAGGGTCAATCTTACAAGTCGATTTACATTAGTAAAGCTACCATTGGTTCGGAAGATATACTTCTACGAGAAGAACCAACAAGAAACTTATAGGGTTTCATATTTTCATTGCCAAATTTCCAATAATTTGTTTATTTAAAAGCTATTGGCTAGTTTAAAAGATACCAGTTGGTGCTTGTGCAGAAGTTACCATGCATCTTTGTCTTTTTATATATAGTATAGAGAACAACGGAGCAGGTGGGTCTCCTATATGGTAAGAGAACACGACCACCCATGGATAACCGCGCCACAGTCCGCACATTGATTAAGTTGACGACTTTTTATGCCACTTAAGCGGCATTTTTAAAGGCCTTCAATATCCTTACTCACTCTGCGAAACACAATACAAGTACCGTTTCACGTTGAGTTTTCTGTGAGCCCGTGGTATCACTTCGGACGTGCCTTCTATGTTTTGGTTTATATTATAATAAGCTTTCTTAATATAATTGGTTTATGTTATATTAAGCTTTCTTCACTACATAATTTTTTACAAGATTCTTGAGTTTACTTCCAGTAAGTTCAGTTATCTCTTTAGAAATTTTATTACATAAGCGGTAGTTATCTTACCGCTAGTAAAAGAAGAAAAATGACAAAATATAATCTAAATAAAAAGGAGGCTTTTAAAGGAATATAAAAAATCTTACTGAGTAGATAAAACGGATAATTAGGAGTAACTTAGAGACCGTAGCATCTCGTAACCAAAGTTCGTAGAGGGAATGTTGTAATCATAATGAGTACCACGCTACGCAATTCAGTTTTATTGCCATTTTGGAGTACCTGACACTCGCTCCTAATGTATCCATTTATTTATAATAACACATTTATTTATTAAATATTTATTTTAACTGTGTAATGCAGTGGTTTTAATGCTTCAGATAAAAACACATGAATCACATCTTTCACTAAATAGAAAGATTAAGAAAAGGGTAATTGGATACATTCTTACTAATAGTCCATTTAATTTTTTAGTTTGTAAAATACTTACCCAATTCTGTGGCAAAACGAGGAAAAACACATTACGTTATATTATCGTCAAGGAATTTAAAATATAGTATTTATAGTCTTAGTTGGGTGCACGACAGGTATGCATGGAGGTCCGAAGGAGAGGCCTATGTCTAGCAGTGAAAGTCCTACGACTGAAATGCTGATGAAAATGATGCGTCTTACTAGTTTTATATCATTATATATACATTTAAAATTGAAATCATGAAGAAGATGCTCTCTTAAACCCTTTTAATCACTTATAAATTGGATAAACATTGAAGCATGATACATCATCATCATCATCATCATCAGCCCATTCAAATCCACTGCTGGACATAGGCCTCCCCTAAAGACGCTTGGTCATAGGGGGGTTATTTGCCTTAATCACCACGCTTGGCA
>DWCF01006878.1:0-11625 GCA_018230265.1 Delias oraia | reverse complement strand
GGGCTTGACAGTGGCCGGGCGAGAATCTTAATAGTGTCACTCCCGTGGAGTCACGCTGAAGCATATGCTGACGCACTAATGGGCCGGCTCGTCCGAAGTGATACCACGGGCTCACAGAATACTCAGCGTGAAATAGTAGTTGCACTCGAAACTGGTCCTTCTACAGTTTCGCCGAGTGAGTGAGGATATCGTTGGCCCTTTAAAAATGAAGGTAAATGTAAAGCTAAGTAAGAATGTCATAACTATTTATGTCTAAGTATTTCTAACTAAAAAGTTACCAAGTTGAACGCATTGTTCGAATCTAGCACGCCTTTCTTCGGCCAGCTCTTCCAAATCGAGCTGTCGATCATGTAAAAACTCCAGCAAAAGCGACACCCTCGCCTGGGCATCGAGCGGTGCACCCTCGGAGCTGTCCGAACTCGATGCCATTACATCTGATGCCTCAGCAATTGCCGCGGCCAAGTCCTGACCTTGTTGCACTACCTGTATATTCAGCGTTATATAAATACCTGGGTCATATGGAACAGGGTACGGCCACAATTTGTTCGTTTTATTTACAACGAAAGAAAGCATTATACTTTTAAGAAGTCCCATGTCTGCCTCCAAATCAAAATAAGTTGAGCGTTACACTTCTTCACACGTTCGCAGTTAAATGATATTAAACAAGAATACTTATAGGCTCATCTAAAACCTATATGTATTTTATCACGTATATTCTACGTGATAAAATTACCTTTTAAATACAAATTTTTTTACGGTATGAAAAAATGTCAATAACGAATATATAGATAGATAATATAAATCTCAAACATTAGATAGGGTATTTATAATAGAAAAATATGCATGTACAAACGTTTATAATTATGATTAAGTATGATGTATAAAATATGAGACTTGATCGAATAATGTTTTAATCAAATATAATTAAATTACAACACATAAAACTGCTTTATAACTAACTAAACTAATTAAGAGAAATAAGTTTTAGTCACTATTAGGTATGAACAAATATTTAATTTAAAAAACGATAGGACCTACAAATTAGCATTAATTTTTTTTATGAAAACGGTGGCAAACGAGCAGGAGACTCACTATGCTACTAAACTACTTTACTTAACTATTACTACTAAAGACTAAACGGTTCGCCGCTCATTGACACACCTAGCCTTGCAGTACCTTGAATGGATTGTAGGCCTGTTAGGGTTATGCATACTCTATTTTGAAGGTATATACTCCATTCTTATACTGATTTACCTGAAAGGTAGCATGTTGCATTCTAGCCACGCTCTCGTTATGTGCCGCAAGGGCTTGCTCTGCCTGCTGTGGGTCTCTCGGTGGTTCAGTGCGCTGCAACTCGTCTCCCCATAGTTCAAGTCGCGATGACACCTGAAAGTCACATTAAAAAAATTTAATCGACAATTTAACTAATCAATTTTATTTTAATTGTCACTTCCAACGATATCTAGCTTGAATAGTGGTAAATAGTATGAATAATGTATAATTATATGTACGTTTTATGTTAATGTCTGTATAGCCCTGCTATATTTACCGGCTTCACAATTGGTCCTGCATCGAAAACATAGTTGCGTAATGCACAGGAAATATCTATTTTTATTTCTTGACCATATTTGAGAAAGTCCAAGTGAATTAAATACAAAAGTTTAATATTGGAGATCCTTAAAAATACCGCTTAAGCCGGCGTAAAAAGCCGGCAACAAAACCAATGCGCGGACTGGGGCGCGGTTGTCTATGGGCGGCAGTGTACTCTCACCATGTAGGAGACCCACACTCGTACACTAAACAGTTACTAAACCTTTCAATCGGCAAACCTGATTTATTGTGGTGTATCGAGTTATATTTGCTGAAAGGGCATCATTGGAACTCGTATCAAATATTTGTTTAGAATTCTTCGTATCACATTTAAAACATTTGCATTTCGCTTAATCTGATATCTGACACCAAATGTCGGTTTCATTAGAAATATATATATGTGTGTGTGTAGAATTTTCCTATAATCTGTAAACAGCATTAATTTGAAAAATAACAAAAATATTTAGACTGTAATTTATTTGCTTGGTATACAAGTCAAAATCTAGGTCACTATATCCTAACAATTTCATTACATTTTAGTCTAGTTATGTTTGATTGAACACAATCGTTCTATTTCAATTGTCAAAGGTCTTTAATTAGCTAGACGTATTCAACAAAAAAGGAATTTAAAATGCATAATTATATTAACACGTTACCTTTATAAAAATGTGTGTCTGGAGAAGTAAAAAAGAAACTTTAAATTTGTTTTTTTCTTTTGGAAGGGCTATTTTGCTGCCGGCCATACAGCCATCACAACTTCACACGGTCTTTTGGGGCAAGCCAGAGGCTCGCCGTGAATTTATTTTTTAGCCGCGACTAGCGCAAGGGCGTCTCCTACGAGACACGGATCTCGGCTTGGGCCGTCGCGGGATCAGGGGCCGCCTGAGCAGCCAGTCGGAAGCTCACCGGGATGAGTCTGGCGACGTAGCTAAGTCCTCGACTCCGTATCCGACGGAGGCGGTTGTAATAGAGGTCCCTACACAGAACCCTACCATCTGAGTTTATGTTACTATCCTCTCGGGAGGCTATCAGCTTGTTGTTAGCTATTGTGATAGGATCATCCGGATATTAAATTTAGGATGTTGAGTAAGTAAGTACTAAAAGGGGACAAGTACTGCTTCAAATCTTAAATATACTATAATGTGATTGGCGTTTAATGTGAATAAACTGTGATACCAAATTCCTCAACAATATGTCCACCAGAACAGCGACCGACGGCGACGATTAAATATTTAATTTTCTATTGTACTATTCATAAAAGCCATTGTTCCGCAACTTAACTCTGCCTTAACTCGCATTATAAAACATTTAACTTTGGAACGTTGAATTAATTATTAAGAACAGGAAAAAAATCACAACATATAGATATATGTCGTGATTTTTTTTTCCGTATATATACAGAGGCTATTCCTCACTAATGTTTAAATATATACTAAAAAGAAAATACTGGAATAGATGTTACATTATGGGCTTATAATTGGAATAGTAGTTAAAAAAATACTTTTGAACACCTATATATATATCTACATGAGATTTATGTTATTATGTCAACGTTTCTTTTTTGTTATTCTATAGGGGACAACGGAGCAGGTGGATCTCCTATATGATAAGAGAACATCGCCCATAAACAACCGCGCTATTAACTGCGCATTGGTTATGTTGCTGTCTTTTTACACCGATTAAGTGACACTTTTAAGAACCTCCGATATCCTCAATCACTCTGCGGAACACAGTACAAGTACCGCTTCACGCTGAGTATTCCGTGAGCCCGTGGTATCACTTCGGAAGAGCCGGCCCAATTTGTGCGTCGGCTCTCCCTCGGCTGCCCTCTATAAATTAAGCAAAATATACACATAGACTCTAACCTCCAGAGCGTCTCTCTCGAAATGTCTCAATTGCAGTGTGAGTTCAAGGCGTCGTTCTCGATCGGACCAAAGCTCTTCCAGTGCACTACGAGTGCCACGCAGACGTTCGAGAGTTGTTTCCACTGCCGATGTACTTGCAGTGTCCGAGTCTCCCGATGACCTGCAAATAAGAACATACTTTAGAAAAATTTGCCTATTTCTTGTACAAATTTGTCCTGTCACTAGTATCATTAATAAAAACGTTGAAATACAATTTTATACAACAAATTGTAATATATAACGAGTCTAGTTTTTATTGTTGTATCTATATTAATTATCGAACTTTATTTAGAGATTAGAGATAATTATAGACAGATATATACCCGAATGTCAGCTCGTATAAAAAGTTGGCGATAACGTTCATAACAAACCACCATGAATTAAGACTGGCGGCTTGTAGTTAATTCTAAATTATTAGTACGGATTGATTTTACACGTACACAAATATACATACACATACATGTATCATTCATAAAACCGTGTTTCTCGGGTGAATGTCAAACTTCATCAGACGAATTTAATTATGTTCTATTTTGTATACATTTGCAAAACAAAGATTGTTATTGCTGTAAGCATAATACCAACCTCCATCGTAAGCATTGTACGGGCGATTTCTGCCTGTGGGAACGCCGATGATATTTAAGCATTTTTTTATACGAAAATGTTCATTTCACCGTCTTCCGCGATCACTTTTTATGTAAAAGTCGTTAATCATACACCGTCGCTACGAATACTAATAACGTAAGAACAGTTATATCACGGGCACGCTAAGTGTATTAACAATTACATACGCATGGTGACCATTACTATATAACCAACAGTGGCCTACAATTCTCACTTGCTACTGTTATGTTACGCTCAGTTAGCGAATCTCTTACAGGCAACGAAAACCAATTATACACCCATGCACTTGCATATGTAGAACACAATAGTTTGTTTTCGCATTTGTATTGTTTTAAAATACATGACGCAATATGAAAATAAAAGTGTTGTATAAGTCTTAACATTGTGTGCCGGTTTTCAACTAAATTTATTTTAATGTATGATTTAACAGCTATATAGAAAAGTCACAGTCTATTTATTAAATTATCGATTGAATCGTCTGTCATAATCTTTTTAATTGCAAGTCCAATGCATTGTAACTTTTAATAGCGTGAAATTTTGAGGTACATTTGATTGAGTTGTAATTAGAAACCGTGAACTAGAATGTCTTGCCTAACATAAACGGTAAAGTACAGTGTGCTTTAGTTACAAATTTAATAACTTTTTTAAAATTCTATAGCGGACAACGGAGCAGGTGGGTCTCCTATTTGGTAAGAACACCGCTGCCCACCAACTACCGCGCCACAGGCCACGCATTGGTTGTGTTGCCGGCTTGTTACGCCGCTTAAGTGGCACTTTTTAAGGGCGTCCGATATCCTCTCTCACTCTGCGAAAAACAGTACAAGTACTGTTTCACGCTGAGTATTTTGTTAGCCCGTGGTATCACATCGGTCGAGCCGACCCAATTAATGCGTCAGTATGGCTCTCCTACGGATGCGACAATATTAAGACACTCGCCCGGCCACTGCCAAGCCCTTCCAGAGACCGAATAAATTATAAATTAAATTATAGTTACTTTTCCTAATATTTGTCTCACGGAATAATTCGTTAGACAAATCAAGAACATCTGATGGTAGAATTAGAAAGAAAGCCATGTGAAAGCGGCCCTTGTCTTGCAAGTGCCGCGAATGTACGATACTGCAAAAATGAATATTCTGTGAGTACGTTTTCTACTGTCGCCAGACCGCGGCATTCCACACGCGTCGGCGCCCAATCGGAACCGACGATTCTAACTCAAAGAAATGATAAATTGATAAAAAAAACCATATTTGTGAAATAAATCTACTAAGATATAGAGTATTTTTTAAGGGAACTAGCAGAATTTATCCATAAGGACGGTATATTTTTACGTTCTGCATAAAAGGATAGCTTCTTAAATATATCACTCCACGGTAAGTTTAAACTGTAGGTACATTGTGGGTGTCAATAAAACTAACCAAATTTTTACCGCACGATAAGCAATAAATTAAGTCATTCAAGTCCGCTCAATGACAGGGCTACTGTCTGTTAAAGCGCAATCGAACATCCCAAGTATATATTAACAGTGCGTTAAACTTTATTAGTATCCCAGCTCGTAAATATTCCGTATAAAAGTCATCAAGGAAGACCAGTACAACAATTAGGACTCATTCATAGTTTATGGTGCATTAAAATTAATTCAATCAACGTGCATTTTATCTGTTTTTTATGAATACTTTAGTCTTACATTAACCCCAATAAGCTGATAAGGATCTCTTGAAGTGATTTTTATTGAGACTATCCTAATGTAAACCGGTTCTAATATGGTAAACATATATACTTTTGTAAATGTATAATAATTGTTAATATTCGATAGTACACATATACTAGATACAGACGCAAGAGAGCAACGGGAACTTGTCGCGAAAGTGATTATATATCGTAAAAACAAGCAGTAACTCATAGAATACTCTACGTGAAACTGTACTTCTACTGTGTTTCGCTGAGAGAGTGATATTGGAGGTCGTAATAAATGCCGCTTAAGCGGCGTAAAAAGCCGTCAACATAATCAATGTGCGGACTGTGGCGAGGTTGCTGATGGGCGGAGATATGCTCTTACCATATAGGAGAATCCATCTTCTCCGTTGTACGTAATACTATAAAAAAGTATAGTAAATATAGCAATACTTCGAAGATAACAGTTATTGATTGAATCAATATTAATCAAATAAAGTTTTTCTATGTTATGATTTAAGACATCCAGAATTATAAATAACTTACAATAATAGAAAAATAGAAATAATTACACAAATAGAGACGTAGTGTTTTAACATAGCAATCATTTGAACAGTTTTTAATAAATGTGAATAAAACCCTGAAACAGCCAATATTGCCCCATTATACAATGAGGATAAATTCAATAAATCACTTCACGTTAATACTTAGCTTACTAAGCCTTACTTTAGCAGACGAGCAGAAATTTCACGGCGTGTTACTAGTAGATCATCCGCACTTTCTATGGACCATAACACAAATCGCGTGGCAGATAGTGGATTATGGAATCCAATACGACATTTATATGTTAATTAAATTGAAAATAAATTTCATTTATACATGCTTAAGTACTAATTAGCACTCGCACGAAATTAACAATATTCTACCACACTTTCTTTAATTCTGTTTTGGTATTATTTTCTTTATTTTTTGGATAGGTGAGCGATTATTTACCATCTTAAAATCAGGGCTGAGCGTTTTCCATTTAACCCTCACATGAAAGTACTAGAATATTTTCATTTAAAAAGAGTTTAATTTAAAAAATATGAGGTTTTCGAAATTCTAATCTAACAATACTGAGACTAAATAGATTATATTGTAGTTTCCGATATTAAAGTAAATATAATTAATTTTGTTTTTATTTCCTTACCGATACTGTATCTGCTATTTTTAAACTGAAATTCTGGTCAACTATTGTGTTTTGTGTCTAATTTTTATTGGAGTCCGATGGAATTGTTTATTATTAACATAATAATAACTAGGAACACGTAACTACGCGACACGCCACATTATTTAAATAGATACGATTTTTTTTTACTGTAGGTTTCACCAAACTACATATTACTTGGTGTTTAAAGTTTAATATTTAATTAGTCAAAAACCATAGAGAAATTCTAATATCAAAGGCAAGATCTAAAAGGAATGAAATATCAGAGGTGCAACGTGAAGTAAAATGTCAATATTCGAAAGACTTAACCGACATTATTAAAAGTTAAAAGTGGATGTATAGGAACGCTTCAAATGTAAAATTATGCAGGGTTAGCGGTGGCAGAAGGACTCTTCATTCAAGACGCTGAGTACAGCTAGTAAAAGTATGCACAATATAATTAGCAATTCGTAAAACTGTTATACAGGCAGTATACATGTTAATATTCAAGGGTTCGTCTCATTCAACGTATAAGAATTTAATATTGAATAAGATTTAGTAATGTATCCATTAAAGTTTTTCACGGTGATTGAAAATTTTAGCTTTCGCAACGATTGGGCCATAAAAACAACGAAGAAACGGCGTGAAGAAGAATATTATGTAACCGAAACGAAAGAGCCGTGAGAGAGTTCGAATTACGCTAGTTTCCTCTGATTGGTGATGTTTTAATACGTCACACACTAATGATTAATGAGATGATATCTTTGCAAAACAGCTTCTTGCTGGGTTTTCAAAGCTCACTTTCTGCGCAATTTTAAGTAGATTTAATTGTATATACTGAAGATTATTACTAAAAGATTTAAATTAGCACTAAGTGATATCAAAAAAATAACAACATCTCTTTAAAACCTACATATTGTATTAATAAGTCATTAGTAATTTTTAATAAGTCTAAAAGTTTGAGCAAAGATTATACCTACCATTACGATCTTATAACGGTAATTATGAATGAGAACTATTGCAAATTGTGTGCGACAAGTCTCACGGGTTGGTGGGAGAGGAAGTCAAGTGCTCCTTCAAGTCCTGTTCTTATACGAAGGAGTGAGCCGGAAAGAGCGATTGTGAGACAATTTAAATCACTCTCAACCCATTAGCCATTGTTGCCGAGGTCCCAACTACTATTTTACTATTCCTGACAACTCTATTGTGTATCAATAACACTATATCTTATACAATATCCAGACAATGAGGATTTTATAAACAAATCTTTACAAGAGCATGCTCTGAGATAGATTGTTTATTAATTAAACGTATTTAGCATAAAGGCATCGAGCTCAATTATTTTCAATGGTTGGTCGCATTGTTCTTTACGATGTATTATTTACAATCGATCACCCCTAGAAGCGAATCAAAGGGATATGACTGACAGACATTTGAATGGTATGACGTAAAAGGACATTAAACAATAGGTGGCAGGTTCCTGTAATAACAATAACAGCCTCCCGGGGGAGAGCAATGTAGCAGGAACAGACGTTCGCATTGCAAATATTGACCAAGACCAGACAGGAGGGTTTCAATGTCGACGATATTCGAAAAGAATATTAGACCAGACGATAAATAATTCGTTCGAGATTCGTAATATGTTCAAAGCGTAAAATTTTGAACAAATACCAATAAATTATTTTGAATGCAGTAGGAAATCAATTCGATACGCACATGATACGAAAAAGAATATATATTTTTAATTAAGTTTTGTTTCAATATCAAAACATTTATACTAAAACTTAGTGATGTGTGATTACTATTTTAACCTTTCAACAAAATTGTCATAATATGGATAAAAACGGTGAGCTTTTTCATACAAAGTTACGGTATCTGTCAATTTTGGTTTTGCCGAAGAAGTATCGTTTTATGAACCCTCGTTATGTGTTCAAGTTTTGGGGTGCCGGTCGGAAGTTCAATCATACCTACAGTACTTATATCATTGAGGGGATCCGTCCCTAATCCCTACTGAAGGTCGCACTCTTATTATTGGTATATATTTAAATACACTTCATAAAAATAGATAATAGATATCGATTGTTTACTTATTTCTTTTCGATTTTATACAACGGTACAAAAAATTAAACAATTAAAGTTTCAATTTTATACGCCAAGGCAGTAGTAAATTAGTTAGTATTAAACACCATAGTGTACTATTATATATACTATTGAATGAATCCAGAGTAATTTAACGTGTCACAAATCACCATGCTTAAATAAGTATAAATTACGTCACGTTCAAAGGCAGACAATATTTCCTTCGGAGCGGCGATTGGGCGCGAAATCGTAAGCACGGACGACACTCAAAATCGACGTCGCTCCGCGATGTTTCCCGGCAGCAGACTGGGCAGCCGGCGTTCCGATCTACTTGCCCTGCCTCAATCACGACCGGACAGGAATTTGCTAAAGAAAAACTAATCTACTTCGAAGAAAATCGAACGTCGAAAATCTTGTCAAACTTTTGCGACTACTGTACACTGGTATAATACGCGTAATCTTACCATTCCAATCAGAAAAAGATTGAATTTGGAAAAACTTATTTTGATTTAGATTACACGTTGCCGTTATTTTTTACGTTTAAATCAAAGAAAATATGAAGTTTTAGTCGAAATTAACTTGTTATGGCCTACACATTATACAAGTCGAAGCTACTGAGAGCATATATCACATAGCTACATTCTCATGCACATTATATACGAAAAAGGATAAGCGACGATAACGGTTCTTCATTGGATAATAGCAGAAACCCGACGACCTTATATTATGTCGGCAGACGGTTTTATGTATGGAAACAGGGGGAAGCGTTGTATGGGCTCCACGCTTCAAAACGAACTTAAATAATGTTTTTCAAGTACCACAGCCAGTTGGCAGCCACTGAATATTATATTTACCTCAACAACAACGCTGATTGCTACCGCTTTACTGTTTTAAATTGCAAACTCAGATACAATACGACGCTAATGACACGTCTTCTTGGTTTATTAAAGTTTAAATGCAACAAATCAAGAAACAATAAGATTACCGTGGAAATCGTTTTCCATGTGGTTCTATATAATGCGGCCTTTTTTACCATTTAGTTTGTATTTATTGAACATATATTACTACATGTAATTGCAAGAATTACGCAACTTTATAGAAAGAGCCAGTTAACATTAATGTATTGTAGGTATGATTTCTTGAAGGGCAAAACAATTGAAGACCTCATTGAGATCGTTCGTAAGTGTTAGCTATTTCTAAAATATTTTAATTGTCTATTGTAAATTTGTGCTTACTTATGCTTATGGAATTAACACACAAATAATTCTATATTTTTTTAAAGACAGAAACCTCTTTATCTAAACGGTATATAGGTACATGAGGTATAGGTAATTGAAAAGAAAGCATAGTTTCCAATTTACTTAGTATTATAGATTCAAAATGTGTAGGGACACTGCCTGACGTGATTTCAAGTGAATGAAATCATATTATATAATTCATGATCAGTATGTGAGCCTTATCGCCCCTCTTATGTAACTAGTACCATGCGCCTATTCTGTTTGACATCTATTGGGCTTCAAAATTCATAGTTACAGATTCGACTTCATCCAGATATGTGGAAATAAAGACGAACTCGAAAGTTTGTAGGCGAATAAATGAATTATATTTTTTAATTTAAATCGTATAAGAATACCACTGCGATTTAGTCAATAATGTACATTTATAATTATTTTAAATGATGACAATTATACAAACACAATCAATTTTGTATAGACATTGTAGACTCTCCAGATAATTGAAAATAAATAAAAATAATAGTGTTTTCACTAGATATGAAACTTTAGTGAGTCCTTCTAGACCAAGCGTGCTAGGACGCAATAAAATCCACTTCATCTATAAGGAGTCAAGTATCATTAAGTAACAAAATAAAATACAAACCAGTCGAACGACTCACTGAGCTAAATATAAACTTAATCAAATCTTGAATTACATAAAGGGCAATATGGTCCCAGTCGTCCTAAAGGAGACTGGCGCCGTTACCACCTTTTCCTCTTACGGTAAACCAGTTGCAATGACAAGCCTATAGGAAAGAAGAAAAAGAAACTGAAAAGTTCATTCAACTTATCGTTACTACACAGTTTTTGTATACTGCAGAGTTATAAAGGACTATACGAAATACGCTGTTTAACTTCTGAACAGGAAATTCTATTAAATCTCTATCGCGTAGATTTATGAAAAATTGTATTGAAGAACGTACTAATGGAATCAGTACCGAAAATATAAATCATATAAAGTTAGGAATAGTAATACCTTTTGCAAAATATTTTATATATTTAATGAGAGTATGCCACTGTGGTACTAATAAATTGAGGATGTCGATCTAGTTAAACGCTGTTTTGTTACATAATCGTTGTTTTTACTCGTTTTAAAGTAATAATGCTTTCAATAAAAAGATTTTCAAAAAATAATTAAAGGTAAAATTGTAAGAGTATTTCACTAATAGGACGAGAATTAACTTTATAAAGACTAGTGTAAGGTATATTTGCAAAACATGTGAAGTATATTGCGTGTTCAGATACTTTTTCAGTGAAACCGCGTTGTGTTCATCTCCGTTGTGGACGTAGAAATTGG